>CM035093.1:35847612-36070112 GCA_020205505.1 Panax japonicus | reverse complement strand
TCCCGTCGTCTCGAAGTACGTGCACTCGTGCAATGTAATGTCCGCTCGAACTTGCAGAACTTCAATCCGAGCATTCGAACGAGGTGTACAAGACCATCTTCGGATTGCTTTTGTCGAGAGTTACGCAATAACATGGGATTTGCCATTTTTGATTCTAGGAAAATTGGTTCATGACCGAAATAGCATTCCCGGGTTCCCGTCAGGCAATCTGGTAAGCTATTTCGCATAATTTTTGCTCCGAAGTTAAAATATGAGTCTTGTGGGACTAATTTTGAATCAATTTGAGTTGACATGGGTGTATTTGATTTGAAGTGAAGTTGAGTTGGCAAAATGACCATTTTGCCCCTTTCCCGGAGTTATCTCCAGCTTTCGTACAGTTGTAGTAGGTTTTTCCCAGGGTTATCTCTGAGATGGTCATGTTGTTGACTCTGAATGTACTTAGGGTTATCTCTGAGGTTGGAATTGATGTTGTGGTCCTCCAGGATTATCTCTGGAGTGTGAAAAAGACATTTTTGCCCTCCTGCACAGTTAGTAACAAGAAAAGAAAATTTCGAGTGTCTACACTATGTTTTGTCGTATTTTACACGACTGTTGTATAATTAAGTTTGTATTTGATTTATGTATCATGTATTTGGCGACTCAAGATGAGTGATATATACCTGTTTTGGGGGCGTCACATATAATGTTCTGTTGAAGAAGTGAATCCAATTTATAGATAAAATGTTCTATTGTAGAGAAAATTTTAGATAAAAATCAGAAGAAATGTTGGGTTGAGATGAAAAATTGATTAAAGAATGAGAACCCAATACAGAATAAAGCCTATGGAGGTAAAAGAGAATTTGAGTTTTGAGGGGCTTTACTATTTCGGGCGAGAAGAGAGTTCATGAATCGTTGCAGCTAGTATAAGTCATTGATGTAGTTGTTGAGCTTATTCTTCTCCTTCTTCGAAAGGGTATACAGAGCAGAGGGTGGCGTTGCCTTAATCCGAAAGAAAGAGACAAAGAGGGGAGGGGATAGTTTTTGTCGAGGTTCAGCCTCAATTCGACGGCCAAACGAAATGGTCTCCGGTGTAATTGGAAGGGAATAGTTTGTACTAAGGGATTTGGAAGTGGAGAAGAGTATAAGGGAAGGAGGCAGGACTTGGGTATAGTGTCAGGGGTTTTGATTTGGGAGATTTTTATTTTATTTTTATTTTTTTGTGTGAAATGAAATCTGAGCCTTTAGTTTAAGTTAGAAAAATTAAGATGAAATTTGAATCGTTATTGTGTTTTCTCAAATTTTAAAGTGGGAATAGATTCAAATTTGGTTTTGTTTTATTATATAGATGTTCTGTTGCGGAGCAGATTTCAGATACAAAATCAGAAGAAATGTTGGGTTGAGATGAAAAATTGATTAAAGAATGAGAACCCAATACAGGATAAAGCCTATGGAGGTAAAAGAGAAATTGAGTTTTGAGGGGCTTTACCATTTCGAGCGAAGAGAGAGTTCATGAATCGTTGCAGCTAGTAGAAGTCATTGATGAAGTTGTTGAGCTTCTTCTTCTCCTTCTTTCAAAGGGTATACAGAGCAAAGGGTGGCGTTGCCTCAATCCGAAAGAAAGAGACAAAGAGGAGATGGAATAGTTTTTATCAGGGCTCGGCCTCAATTCAACGGTCAAACGAAATGGTCGACGGTGTAATTGGAAGGGAATAGTTTGTACTAAGGGATTTGAAGGTGGAGGAGAGTACAAGAGAAGGAGGCAGGCCTTTGGATAGAGTGTAGGGAGAGTTTTGATTTGGGCAATTTTTATTTTATTTTTATTTTTTTGTGTGAAATGAAATTTAAGTCTTTAGATTAAGTCAGAAGAATTAAGATAAAATCTAAACCGTTATTGTGATTTCTCAAATTTTAAACTGAGAATAAATTCAAATTTGATTCTTCTATTATATAAATGAGAGGCCAAAAACAAATTTATTCAATTATAATAATAACAAACATTTGCTTTGAATCACTTTCCAACATATACAGACAGAGAGAGACTTCCCTTCTTTTTTTAAAGCCTTTCTGAAGTTTTAAATAAAGTCTCATATGAAAGATGGACAACTAGGTTGTTCCATGGAGCCCATGCTTGGACACAAACCTGCTAAATGGGATCCAAGTTCCCTCTAGTGCTGCCTTTCTTTGCCTTTAGCCTGCCCTAATCCGTGAACTATAAACAAATATAACCAGCAATTAACATTTCTCTCTCTCTTACTTTCCCTATAAATACACATCACCCTTTCTCTTCATTTCACAAACCCACAGACAACTTCACCCCTCTTCTTCCTCGACCAAAACTGCAAAAAATTAAATAATATAAAAAAACCTCTACCTGACATTACTCGGGGAAAAAAATGAGAACTGGAGTTACCTTAAACCTCGCATCAACAATGACAACGACGACGACAACAACAAAAACCACATTTTCGCCGCCGGCGACTATCATACAACGGTCGCCGTGGCACTCACCGGTACCCTATCTCTTCGGGGGTTTAGCGGTGATGCTGGGTTTAATAGCCTTCGCTCTCTTGATCCTCGCTTGCTCCTACTGGAAGCTCTCCGGCCGCCGTGCGGCGGGAGAGGATCAACGAGATCTCGAGGCCGGCGATGAGAAGCCAGATAATTCGGCGGTAAAGGCTTTTTCGACAGTGTTTGAAGAGAAGATTGTGGTGATAATGGCCGGAGATGTAAAGCCAACGTTCTTGGCCACTCCCATGTCTAGCAAGGCTTCTTGTTCGTTTGGTGATGCGGCGGGGAAAAGTTTGAATACAGAGGAGGGCAAGCAATTTGGGACAGTCGAAAAACCAGAACAAGAGATGAGAGATGAAGAACAAAATCAAGAGAATCAAGAAAGCCAGTAAGTTGCAGTTTTTTATCTTTTTCTAATGAGAAAGAGAGAGAAAGGGAGAGAATTTTGTTCTTTTATTTTATTTTGTTTTCTCAAGCTTTTTTGACCATTTTTGGGTTTTGTTTTCCTTTATTATGACATCGGAAATGTAAACTTTGCTGAGGTATTGAGAGTTTAATATACTGTACTTATATTAACAGTATACACAAATTAGCAGTATTAGTACTATTGACATTATTAATAAAGTAGGTGTGTCATATGTGTAACAAAATTACTAGCAGTATATATTAAGATAATGATATTATTAATAAAGTAGGCGCGTCATATGTATAATAAAATTATTTTTATTTTAATGATATAGTAATTCTAACTGTGGTCGGGTGTAAACTGTCATTTTTTCTTTTTTTTTTTATGGACCGGACATAATGTAACATGCTCAGATATATAATAAAAAATATAAAAATAAAAATCTTTTAATAGTTAGTAACATAAAATTTATTTAACAAAATCGTAATATATTAAAATTTGACATTTTTCATTCTTCCTTAAAACTCAAAAGAATTGTAATCTTCATTTTTTTCATACAGATTAATTATTTCGTAGTTTGTTCTAAATAGAATTTTTCACAATTTCTCTCTCAACATTCACTATTAGATAATTTTTCAGCAACTCTTTCTACATGTTTTTAATTTTACCAAAAAAAAAAACTTGGAAGCTCAAAGACAAAAATATAAAGGGTTTTTTTTTAAAAAAAAAAAGAAGAAAAGGTCAGGGTAGCCGGGACCCCGGGTCCTTAATTTAATGGCTCCCTTCCTAAACTTTTACTATATCTAATTTTAACTCTTTGTATACTATCTTATTTTAAACATATATAACTTATTAATGCATCATATAAAGTTTAAATGTGCCATAATATTTTTGGTAATAGTGGCCTGCACTGCAGACTGTAGTAAACACTAACCCTACAAATACTGTAAACACTTGTGTAATTATAAATTTAAGAATTTTAAGTCATCTCATTTATACGACACCGCAAGCATCGACACACAATTTTGAATTATATCATTCAATGGCTTGGCTTCATAAAAAATGACAGTCTTATTCAGTTGAAAACCTTCTTTTACTATACTACTCTATTTATTAAAAAAAAATCTATATATTTGACGTTAGGAAATTTTTAAAAAATATTAATTACAATTTTTTCTATATTATTTTCAAGTATGTTCTTTCATAATATATCTATCATTTATTTAGACAGCTATATATATATTTTCTTAATTCATAATAGTTGTGCTAATTATACATATTAATTTTAATGATAAAATTAGAACAATAAATAACTTATTTAATAAGTGTGTAACATTCTAAAGCATCAAATAAATTAATAAGAATCGAGGGAGTACTATATTACTTATTGTAATTTAAAAAAAGTTACATTTACGTATGATGAGTTATACATGTTTATTATTCAAGCTTGATTAGTAAGACACATTATCAATTTATAATGTGTTAACGTCAAGTTTCGTCGGCGCGTCCAATCATAGAATTCATGCGCTAGAACCTGCACAATAATAGATCACACAGAAGATTGACGGCTTATGCCGCCGGGGGATAGTTCCGGTGTGAGAATAAATACAGGCCGTTCACAAGGTTTAACAATGGAGGTTAAGTGTTTAATGCTCAAAAGTAGATATTACCTGTTAATTGTAACCATGGCCTTATATTTATAGTGCTCACCACCTTTAGAATCTCTCTCCGAGTCGAATTAGGACTCCTAGCCATGGTAGTTACCATAACTTGGGTCCAACACAATCTCCTTAAAAAGTGCAAGTGGAATCCAATTCAATCACTACCTTTTGAGTTACCTTATTTAATTATGATTAGGATCCCAAACTCTGCACGCAGGAGAGCCCACTGTGCAGGCCCAAACAATCCCACCATCAAGTCTGAGCCTCGACCCAAAGGACTCGAAGACCCGATCTCGAACACCACTCAACAGGGTAATGAACCTGGCCCGAAGGACTCGGACACCGAACCCGAAGAATATCCACTAAGGTGAGGCTCCGGCCCAAAAGGACTCGGACGCCGACCCGAATAGCTCCAATCTCTCCATGGGCTTAAGCCCAACGGTCACTAAAAGCCCTTCTAATGTCAGGCATTCTGCCCATATGAAGATCGGCAAAACGTTCCCGAACATACATCAGCACATACATCAGCACTCGAGCGAGTATAACGTTGGCCTGCAACAAACACATACATCAGCACTCGAAGTAAAAGTACAAGTTTATAACAACAAGCGAATTAAAACATAGAATTACCTAGCACTGGGGGCGCGGACGTAGGTGACCAGGTACTCTTCGGAAGAGAAACCCTTGAACCGTTCGTCATCACCCGATAGTTTGAAGTGATCGAAGAGGGTGAAGGGAAACACTTCTGAAGGACTCTTCAGCCAACAGGTGGTTGGCGATCCATGGGAAGAGCTCGGTCCGGAGGTGGGAGTGGCAGTGGCGACGGGATCGGCAACAACAATTTGTTGTTCAGGCTGTTGTTCAGAATCTTCGATTAGTCGGGGTCTTTTGGATCGAGGTTCGAGAGGAACCTCTTCGGTGTCCTCCGAATCCTCGATCACCTCGGTTTTAGGAGGTTGTGGTGGAAGGGTCGGCTTCGGGAGAGTTAATGAGACAACTGTGGTGGGGACTTTGGCGACCGGCTTTAAAGGCTTCTTGGACTTCTTCAACAAAGTTGCCTTCTCCGCTCGACTCATCTTCAAAGCCACTTTGTTGGTGGTCGGGAGGTCGGGACCTGAAGTGGACCCCACCGAAAGCTCTGCAATGCGGATGGTCTCTTCGTCGGGAGAGTCGTCGGTTATTGGCGGACGAATGGGTTCGGTGGTAGAAGGGAAGGGTATCAGAGAGTTATCGGTGCCTTTGGGTTTGAAGATGGTCACTGAACAAAGTATAGGGGGTTAAGACAGAAGCTATCTGATGACAAAGAAAGAAAATCCATTGGCATGTCGAAATACTTACACCCATGTTTGTACAACCAGGCTTCATTCGAGAGAACCGCCAGGCTCCACTCAGTCTTAGAGAACTTCTTATAGAAAACTTTGAAGGCAGAGGCCCGATCCTTGGGGAATTTGGATACCTTTGCAATGAGATCCTCGGGATGGGCCCGGTTGGGAAAAAGTTGTAGGTCGATTACCTTGGCGAAGATCCACTTGTCATGCCACCCCTTGTTGCTCAAAGGGGTTTTGATGAGGACTGAACGGTTGGGTCGTTTGGTTAGTTGCTGAAGGCCAGGTTCTTTCGACCCGCCAACGGTGAATAGGGCGAAGAAGAAATCGAGGCCAGGTGTGACCCCCATCTCCTGACACAGGGCTATGAAGGATATCAGATGAATATACGAGTTCGGCACAAGTTGCGGGAACCCGATACCCGCAAAGCAGAGGAAGGAAGAGATGAACTCGTGGAGTGGAAACCGAACCCCGTATTTGAACAGATACAGGGGAACGGCGACCCATTCGCCCTCGGGCCCCCAGAACATTTTCTCTTCGGGGTTTGGAGCCCGAAGCTTGTATTCTTGTGGGATGTTGAAGAGGGTTCGGATGTCAAGGATTTGAGAAGGTGTGATGGTGGAGGGGGTGTGGAGATGAGAGAACTCTTCGTTCAAATGATAGGCGTTTCGGATTCTAGCTTCGGCACTGATTGAAGTTGGTAGAGCCGAGGGGGTAGTGATATCGGTAGGAGTTACCGGCAAATCCACCGAAACCAGGTTACCGGTTGTGACGGAGGGGGGAATTGGTTCAGTGGTTGGGGGAGGAGTGCCAAAACCAGCCATTTAGTACGAATTCGACGAGGAGGAAACACAAATGTGGAGTTTTGTGTAAGAAACGAACAAAAATGAAGGTCAAAAAGACGGAGAGTAGATGAAATCAGTGAAGAGTAGGAGAGGAAATGAGCTCGCCGAAAATTGCCTTGCCGGAAAAGTCTGACATAGCTTTTTGAAATGAGAAGGTCTGGAAAGAGTGAAAGTGATGGGTGAGGCAAGGGTTTTATAGGTGCAGCTACGTGCATCCTAATGGCGGCTATTAAATGCCTTAAGTGGGCCCAGGCATGGAAATACGTGCAACGTTTCGAGAAACGAGGACAGGCCGTTTGGCTTCCCCAAACAACTCATCATTAGCTGTCGTGACCTTTCGAATACCTGACCTTTCAAGTCTCCAATTATAAGTATCTTACAATCAGAGACTGGCGGGCAATGTTCGGGAGCGTTTTGTCGATCTTCATGTGGGCCGAAGGCCTAACATTAGAAGGGCTTTTGGTGATCGTTGGGCTGAAGCCCATGGAGAGATTGGAGTTGTTTAGGTCGGCGTCCGAGTCCTTTTGGGCCGGAGCCTAACCTTAGTGGATATTCTTCGGGTTCGGTGTCCAACGCCGGGTATATTACCATGTTGAGTGGTGTTCGGGGTCGGGTCTTCGAGTCCTTTGGGCCGAGGCTCAGACTTGATGGTGGGATTGTTTGGGCCTGCACAGTGGGCTCTCATGCGTGCAGAGTTTGGGATCCTAATCATAATTAAATAAGGTTACTCAAAAGGTAGTGATTGGATTGGATTTCACTTACACCTTTTAAGGAGATTGTGTTGGACCCAAGTTATGGTAACTACCATGGCTAGGAGTCCTAATCCTACTTGGAGAGGGATTCTAAAGGTGATGAGCACTATAAATATAAGGCCAAAGTTACAATTAACATGTAAAACCTACTTTTGAGCACTAAACACTTAGCCTCCATTGTTAAACCTTGTGAACGGCATGTACTTATTCTCACACCGGAGCTATCCCTTGGCGGCACAAGCCGTTAAGCTTCTGTGTGATTTGTTATTGTGCAGGTTCTAGCGCGTGGATTCTGTGATTGAACGCGCCGACGAAATTTGGCGTTAACATAATGTGATAAATTTAATTAATGAAAATTAAAAAATTAATAATTTAAAGACTTAATTACAAGATTCGTAAAGACGATCATTCAAGTTCAAAAACATTAATGATAATTTATGTAAGAAAATCATGAAAAAATATAAAAAAAAATAGATGTAAAAATTTCAATTCTTTAAAAATATATGCACTTCTAACCATCAACTAGTATAATAACATGTTAAAAATGTCTAATCTTTATCAACTTAATATGTTTGCAAGAGAATAATCATTAATTTTTGTTTATATGTTTGGAGATAGAGGTAGTGGTGAAATGAAGTATATATTCCCTCGAGTGCCCCCCTCATATGCACAAGTCGTAACTCTTGTTGATGGGAAAGAAAGAGAGAGTAGTGGAGTGAGATCAGCTTTCCATTTCTTGGGATGCAATTTGAAGTACACGTGGCGAGAGTGTATTGGTTTAGGTGTCTTTGCAAGCGACGTGTGAACTTTATGGTGTGTTGGTGCATGCAGTGCGTAGTCCGTGCTAATGCGGCGACCCGAGCCCGCGTTGGTCTTAAATGCATCTGTTTTTACATTTACTACTATAATAATTGTCATAGAGAGGTAGTAACTGCCCTTAAATGCTTTTGTCTTTTCCTTCTTCTTTTGGGTAACTTTTATATTTACATTTTTGTAGCTGCTCTTAAATGCATTTGTCTTCTTCTTTTTATGGGTATTCTGTACGTCCCTAATTATTTCACGTATTAAAATTTTTTATTTATTCTTAATTATTTAACATTTATTTAAATTTAAAAAAATTAATAATAATTTTTTTAAAATTACTCCTCATTACTCTTCCTATATTTTTAATATTTTAAACTATTTCTCTCTCTTTATCCCAATAAAACTCTTCTTATCCCAACAAAACTCTCCTTATTCCAATAAAAAATTTAAGAGTATTATAGACAACTGAGTACTATATTTAATGCTTTTCAATCATTATCTTAATTCTTGTGTTCACTTCTAAAACGTCAAATAATTAGGGACAGATGGAGTACCTTTTATATTTATATTTTTTATGTGTCAAATTATAATTAATTAATAATTTATCATGCGTGGGTAATCTTAATGGTAATATTCTATCCCTTACCTATTATATGTCATTTTAGAAAAATATTTTTGTTCTTTAACATAAGTAATTTAAAAATTTCAAGCATTAATTGCTTAGTTTTTAACGTTATCCCAAATATTAAATATAACTTTAATTCTCTCATTATTTTTTACCCGATAAATAACACTCCAATATAAGGATAATATAAATAATTAATATTATATTTAATGTCTTACAATCATTTTCTTAGAGTGTATTTACAATGGTTTCCTTATCTTTATCCATACTCTGCAGTGCTATTGGGTCATTCTGTAGAATAAGAATTTAATTTTTTCATTATGTACCCAACAGATTCCTTATATTAATTCCTTAAATAATAAAATTTGAAATTTAAAATTTAAAATTTGAAAGTTCTAACAATTAAAACATGTTTTGACCGTTGTAATTATTTTTTATTTAAAAATAATTGATGTTTGAATTTAAAAAATGTTATTATTTTAATTTAAAAATAGACATTGCTAGAAATTAAAAAGTACAATGATCATTTCAATTTAGCATTCTTCTCCTACTTCTAACATCATAAATGTTTCAATTTTTTTGAAGAAGGCATCAACATCTCTTACTTGACTCTGCTGAACAAGAGGTTCTGCATGAACATTGTTTAACCATGGAAGGAGAAATTTTAGAGAGAAAAGGCAAAGCGAAGACACGTCGAGGTTCTGTTCTCGGTCGTGTTTACATCGATCATGAACGTAAGACGGACCATGAAAACTTGGTACGCGATTACTTCTCCCTAACCCCGACATTTCCCCACAGGCTATTTCGAAGACGATTTCGCATGAGTTATAATTTATTCCTTCGCATTCATGATGTTGTTTTGGCTTATGATGAATATTTTGTGTAACGTCGAAATGCTGCATGCATAGATGGCTTATCTTCATTACAAAAAGTTATTGCAGCACTCAAAATGTTGTGTTATGGAGTTTCTGGTGATATGGTGGATGAGTATCTTCGGCTTACAGAAAGTATGACGCCCCCAAAATAGGTATACATGACCTATTCTGAGTCGTCAAATACATGATACAGAATACAAATACAATCTTTAATATACAACAAGAGAGCTGTGAGTTTTAATACAACTATTATCTTCTAGACAATATCCACTCTCAGAATAAGTCCTCATTACATTTATTGTCACACAATTTAACAGAATAGTGAGTACTACTAATACTATTATCTGGACCGTCACTCCGTTCCTCGACTAGTCCCGACTACATTTGTAAGACCCCAACTTATTATAAACAAAATTGAATTTTTCTCTATTCATTGTTCTAAATTAATAAGGGTTAATTTGATGTAATACTTTGGTTATAGGTGAAATGTGCAAATTTTGCAAATTAAGCAAGTGATTATAAAATATTCATTTCTGTCGGGGAATATTCGTTTGGTCGTGGAATATTCTTTTTGTCGGGGAATATCCGTACGACGACGTAGTTAATTTTTTATAAATAACGGCGTAGTTGTTACCGTTAACACTGTTGGGTTACCTGGTGGTTAAAATACAGTAATACGCGTGGTGGCATAGTAGCACACGGTATTGCACAGTATTGTGGAATTATTGATTCGTACGTAAGAAGGCACTACTCAATAATTGTTACAGTAGTTACTGTTCAATATTTTATTTTATTGATTCAATAATTGCTGCGTTGATAGTTTATATTATTGTTGTTTCAATAATTGTTACTGCACAGTATTTTCCATTATCAGATCAATAATTCATATTATTTGAATAATATTATTAGATAGCATTATTGGCAATATCTAGAAAGTTCTGTCAAGGAGAGGTTTAGTCACCTAATTGCGCGTCAGTAAGGAGAAATCCTTATTGGAAAGCCCCCTCTTTCCTAGGAACGGCCTGGTTGTCATAATTGTGATTCTATAATATTATTTGTGAATAATTAATTATTAATTTATAAGATATGAAAATATTTATTTGATGTTGATATAAATGATGGATTTATTTATGTGGTTATAAATGAATGAATTAATGCTGAGGTGTTTTATCAGTATTTTGTCGGAATGGAGGTATTAAAAATCACCCGTTTATTGATTTTAGATATTTTCTAATTGGAATTTGGAAAAACTCAAAGCTACAAAGTTGTAAAGAATACAATTTCGTGTGGAATGGACATAAAATTCATATTTTTTCTAATAAACGGGCTATTTTCTATGAATTACTGAAGTTTCGAAAAATAAAATGATTTTTATTAAATTATGGGTGGGACCCACTTTTGTTTTAACACATTTGGGCTGCTCAATTTCTTCCAAGATGGCTGCCCAAAAATTCAACAAAGCATGCGTAGGAATGTTGAATAATAATATTATTTTATTATTTAGTCTCCTATGACGTTCTAGCATTTTTCTATAAATAGACGCTTAGGTTAGAATTGAAAATCACACAAGAAACAAGTTTTCTTTCTCTCTAGATCATCGAGCGTATTTTTGTGAGTATTTAGATACTTTAAGAGTTGTTGTTCGGTACAAGTTTCCTTCGGCTTTCTATCCGATATTCTGATCAGAAGTACCGCTATTTTGAGGTAAGGGATATTATTTTCTGCTCAAATGATATTATTTTCTTCAATATCATTATGCTGAAATATTGGTGAACTTTTAATCAAATTTGGAACTTTTTGTGTAGGGGTTACTATTCACGTATACGACATATTTCACGTATACATCACTATTCACGAATACGACACTATTCACCAAAAAATAAAAATTGTCCTTTTTGTCCAAGATGTTTATTTTGGCTACTATCTTTGATTGTATCCATGTTTTGATCGTTATTTTTGAATTCTGCTTCACAATTGGTTATTATGAAGTATTATTGATCTTGGATAAACTATTATACGAATCCCTAATATTTGTCCTTC
The DNA here is from genome assembly GCA_020205505.1 of Panax japonicus. Lineage (NCBI taxonomy): Eukaryota > Viridiplantae > Streptophyta > Magnoliopsida > Apiales > Araliaceae > Panax > Panax japonicus. The sequence continues at coordinate 36,058,292 of CM035093.1, read as the reverse complement.
TGTCTCACTGAATTCGTTTTCTGTAAAATATTTTTCATCATCCTCAGTCTTATATGATGATATTACTAAATATCTTTGGCCTATAGTGCAAAGATGAATGATTAACTGATGAATATCTTTGACCCATAATGCAAAGATGAACAGGTGTTGAGATGAACATAACCAACTGGTGATACAAATGAATATCTTTGGCCTGTAGTGCAAAGATGAATATTTGATTAAAGATATATGTTGATTGTTGTTATAGGGATAAAATATTGATGATGAAATTTTAAATCTTAGAAGATAGTAGAATTCATTCTCTACGTGACTCTTCTAATGGATTGTTGTTTCCGTTGCAGTTGCTAATCTAAAACTTGTTGTCTATTATATTCTATTAGATTTTCCCTGTTGAAGACTAATGATAATTTGTTGTATATTATCTTGGTCATAATATTCTTTACTGGGCTAGTTGAGCTCACCCTTTTCCTTTTTGTTCCATTTTTCTTCTCAGGAGGTGAGAACATAGCAGAATCGAGTCGGGGTATGGAGTGATGGTTCTAGAAAGTTGTTTTAGCAGTCCTCACTATTTCTGTAAAATAATGTATGAATAATTGTAATGAGGACTTATTTGAGTGTGGATATTATCTAGAAGACAATATTTGTATTTAAACTCACAGTATGTGTTGTCGTATTTTGCACGATAATTGTAATAATAAAGTTGTAGTTTGCTTTCTGTACCATGTATTTGGCGACTCAGAATGGGTGTTGTATACCTATTTTGGGGGCATCATAGTTGGTATCAAAGCTTAGGGATATGGTCTCTGGTGGAGATCGGGGAATAGAACTAGGAGGGGAGAGATGAGTAAATCATTCGCTAGTGTGTCCTATCTAAGCTTATTTGTTGGTCGGTCATAATATAGGGATATTATGTGATATGTTAATTTCTTTAATTAACTCTTATTTTACGGCAGTATTTAAGAATGGCGGCTGAGAACGTTAACAATGGAGTGTATGAGACTGTGGAACAACCTTTAGTCACAAACCAGGAGAACGTGTAACAGAAAGGCAATATTCCTCCTGTAAACAACACTACCGAGAAAACGATGAATGATGGAATGTTTAGGAGCTTTTTGCAGTTCATGCAAAATCAGACGAGGGAGACTCGTGTACAAAATACGGGTGGAAATGATGGCAACGCACGATCTGTCACAGCCAAGCAGTTCAAGGAGTTGGGACCACCAGATTTCTGGGGAAAGCCCGATCTAATTAAGGTGGAAATGTGGGTCAAGCAAATTACTAAGATATTCGATGTCTTGGGATGCACGGAGGAACAGAAGGTTCCATTCGCCACCTTTATGTTCCGTGGAGAGGAAGATTACTGGTGAGAATCCGTGAAGTGTACCCAGCCAGCCGCACTCAACATGTCATGGGAAAAATTTCATAAACTGTTCAATGACAAGTACTTTCTTGAAAGTATTCGTCATATGAAGGAGGTAGTGTTTATTAGACTGGAACAGAACAACATGACGATGTCTCAGTACGAGGCGAAGTTCGCGGAGTTGTCCAGGTTTGCACCTCATTTGGTAGAAAATGAGGAACGCATGATGCGGATGTTTTTGAGAGGTCTAAAACCCGAGATTTATCAATACCTTATCTCTCATAAATTTTCTCTATATTCAGATGTTGTCCATAGGGCTCAATTATTAGAGCTAGATAATTAGTATACTCAACCAAGGGATCACAACCAAGGTCATACCGATGACAGCAGTCATCGGAGCGATGATAACCAGCGAGGAGGGAAGAATACGGACAAAAGCGGTAACCACTCGGGTGGTAATCGTGGCCATGATAATAGAAGAGGTGAGTCTAATGGAAATTTCAAAAAGAGGAGATTCAATAGACATCAACAGCAGCACCAGCATCAACTGTTGCTAGGGGAGGAGAACGACCACCGGTCGTGTGTTACAAATGCGGGAAGGAGGGACATATCAGCCTAAACTGTCCACAACAATCCAAGGTATATTATAACTGTGGAAAGGAAGGTCACATAGCTCGGGATTGTTCTGTAGCAAAACCAAGTTCAGGGGGGATGGTGACTCCAAAGGTTGTCCCAGATAAGTCGAAATCAGCAGTTCCTGGAAGAGAGTTCGTCGTGACTGGCCAAAACGAGAGGAACCCAAATGAGGTGATCACGGGTAAACTAATCTTGAACTCTTGCGAAGTTTATACCTTACTAGATACCGGTTCTACCCATTCTTTTATCTCTCCTGCTTGTGCTCAACGTTTAAACTTGACTCCGGAGAAATTAGACTTTGACTTATCTGTTGAAACTCTGTTAGGTGAAACCTTCGTTACATCTACAGTTTATAAATCTTGCATGATCCAAGTTGGCACTATTACATTACCTATTGATCTTATCTCTTTAAAGATACTTGCTTTTGATGTGATTTTAGGAATTAATTGGTTAACCAGTCATCATTCCAAAATTGATTATTTTCGTAAAGTTGTTAGTTTTCATATTCCTAACCAACCCGTCATACGAATTCAAACAACTAAACCACTAAAATCAGTCACTGTCACATCAAGCCACAAAACTATTCGTTTATTGAAAAACGGATGCCAAGCTTTCTTAGCTCATGATATGGATTTAAATAAAGACAAGTCAGATTTGGATAATATTTCTGTTGTTAGAGAATTTCCTGATGTATTTCCAGAAGAACTTCCCGGTCTACCCCCAGAACATGATGTTGAATTCTTTATTGACCTTGAACCAGGTACAAAGCCCAATTTTAAAACCCCATATCGAATGGCTCCTATTAAACTTCAGGAGTTAAAAGTTTAACTACAGGAGTTATTAGACATCAATTTTATTCGTCCTAGTACATCTCCTTGGGGTGCTCCTATTTTATTTGTAAAGAAGAAAGATGGGAGTATGCGACTTTGTATTGATTACCGAGAATTAAACCATGTCACCATCAAGAATAGGTATCCGTTACCTCGTATTGATGACCTGTTTGACTAGTTGCAAGGAGCACAATTCTTTTCAAAGATCGATCTTTGTTCTGGATATCATCAGCTGAAGATTAAAACTGAGGATATTCCAAAGACTGACTTCAGAACTCTGTATGGGCATTATGAATTCTTAGTCATATCTTTTGGATTGACTAATGATCCCGCTGCTTTCATAGATATGATGAACTGAGTATTCAAGGAATATTTGGATCAGTTCGTTGTTGTCTTTATTGATGACATCCTCATCTATTCCAAAAGTCGTGAAGATCATGAACACCATTTGAAGCTGATACTTGAAAGACTTCGTGAAAACAAGCCTTATGCCAAGCTGAAGAAATGCGAGTTCTGGCTTGAGGAAGTAGCATTCCTTGGGCACGTGGTGTCAAAACATGGAGTATCTGTTGACCAGGCGAAGATTAAAGCAATACAAAGTTGGGAGCAACCGAAGTCGGTGACCGAAGTGTGTAGCTTTCTGGGCTTAGCTGGTTATTGTCTGAGATTCGTGGAAGGATTTTCTTGAATCACTACTCCGTTAACTCAGCTGACTCAGAAGGATACAAAATTTGAATGGAGCGAGGAATGCGAGAGGAGTTTCCAAGAGCTCAAGAGGAGACTCATTTCAGCACCTGTTCTGGTAATACCATCTGGTTCGGATGGATTTGTTATCTATAACGATACTTCAGGCAAAGGGTTAAGATGTGTTTTCATGCAACATGGGAAAGTCATAGCCTATGCCACACGACAACTCAAAGAATAAGAGAGGAATTATCCTACTCATGATCTGGAGTTGGCAGCAGTCATTTTCGCGTTGAAAATCTGGAGACACTACTTGTATGGGAGAAAGTGGAGATTTATACAGACCATAAAAGCCTCAAATATTTCTTCACCCAAAAAGAACTCAACATGCGGCAACAACGTTGGCTTGAGCTGTTGAAAGATTATGTTCACACTATTCAATATCATCCTGGAAAAGCGAATGTAGTAGCTGACGCATTGAGTAGAAGATCATATGCAAGTACGAGTGCGATATTGTCAACACAAAGGCCCATTTTGTATGACTTACAAAGGATGGAGGTAGAATTAAAGACTCCAGGGACCCACATGATGATGGAGAATATACGAGTAGAACCGACTTTAATCGATAAAGTTAAAGTTGCTCAAGCTACGGACCTGGGGTTGATGGGTATTAAGAAGAAAGTGCAAGAAGGTGTTATTCCAGAAGCAAGAATCGATGAAGAAGGAATACTTCAAGTCAACTCTAGACTTTGCGTTCCTAACGACTCTGACTTGAAGCATAGAATCACGATGGAGGCACACAACACCCCATTTACAATCCATCCTGGGAGTACCAAAATGTATCATGATATTCGACATATATTTTGGTGGAACAATATGAAGAGAGAGATCGTATAGTTTATCTTGAGATGTTTAACTTGTCAGCGAGTAAAGGTGGAGCATCAAGTGCCAAAAGGTCCATTGCAACCACTTGAGATTCCAAAATGGAAGTGGGAACACATTACCATGGATTTTGTTACAGGTCTTCCCAAAGTTTCTCAAGGCATAGATGCGATTTGGGTTATTGTTGATAGATTAACCAAGTCTTCTCATTTCTTGCCTATACTTGAGACTTATTCCCTTGAACGTCTTGCTCGTATGTACGTGAATTAGATTGTGCAATTGCATGGCATGCCAGTATCCATAGTTTTGGATCATGACCCAAGATTCACTTCAAGATTTTGGGTTAGCTTGCAGAAAGCTATGGACACGGATTTACTATTCAGTTCAGCATACCATCCTCAAACGGACGGATAATCAGAGAGGACTATTCAAACTCTTGAAGATCTATTAAGACTCTATGTTCTTGACTTCAAAGGGAGTTGGGATAAGTACTTGCCACTGGTGGAATTCTCCTACAACAATAGTTATCAAGCAAGTATAGGCATGGATCCATTTAAGGCGTTGTATGGACAAATGTGTCGTTCTCCAGTATGCTGGGACGAGGTGGGAGAAGCAACGTTGTTGGGGCTAGAATTAGTACGCATGACTACATAAAAGATCCAAATGATTCGACAATGTATTCAAACCTCACAAGATCGACAAAAGAGTTATGCTGATCTTCATCGAAAGGATGTGGAATTTAATATTGGAGATCATGTACTGTTACGTATTTCTCCATGGAAGGGAGTTACAAGATTTGGGAAGAGAGGAAAGCTCAATCCACGATTTATTGGTCCATTTGAGATTCTTGACCGAATAAAAAATGTGGCCTATAGACTCACATTACCTCCAAGTATGTCTCGTGTTCACAATGTTTTCCACATATCTATGCTTCGTAAATATGTGAAAGACTCAAACCATATTATTGAGTTAGAACTAGACGAGATAGCCGAGTTAGAACTAGACGAGATAGCCGAAGATTTAACGTACGAGGAGGTACCTGTTAAGATCTTGGATAGGAAAGAGCATGTCATACGCACCAAGGTTATACCACAAGTTAAGATTTTGTGGAGGAACCAAGATATTGAGGAAATGACCTGGGAGTTGGAATCAGAAATGAAAGCGAGGTACCCTCACCTGTTCGAAACACCGGGTACGTACGTCAATTTCGAGGATGAAATTTTATAAGGAGGGGAGGTTGTAAGACCCCAACTTATTATAAATAAAATTGAATTTTCCTTTATTCATTGTTCTAAATTAATAAGGGTTAATTTGATATAATGTTTTGGTTATGGGTGAAATGTGAAAATTTTGGAAATTAAGCAAGTGGTTATAAAATATTCATTTCTGTCGGGGAATATTCGTTTGGTCGTGGAATATTCTTTATCTCGGGGAATAGTCGTATGACGGCGCAGTCAATTGTGGGCCCTATAACGGAATAACTGTCAGATGAAGAAAACGACAAAGTTTGATTTTTTATAAATAACGAAATAGTTATTACCGTTAACACTGTTGGGTTACCTGGTGGTTAAAATACAGTAATACGCGTGGTGGCACAGTAGCACACTGTATTGCACAGTATTGTGGAATTATTGATTCGTACGTAAGAAGGCACTACTCAATAATTGTTACAGTAGTTACTGTTTAATATTTTATTTTATTGATTCAATAATTGCTGCGTTGATAGTTTATATTATTGTTGTTTCAATAATTGTCACTGCACATTATTTCCCATTATCAGATCAATAATTCATATTATTTGAATAATATTATTAGATAGCATTATTGGCAATGTCTAGAAAGTTCTGTCAAGGAGAGGTTTGGTCACCTAATTGCACGCCAGTAAGGAGAAATCCTTATTGTAAAGCCTCCTCTTTCTTGGGAACGGCCTGGTTGTCATAATTATGATTCTGTAATATTATTTGTGAATAATTAATTATTGATTTATATGATAAGAAAATATTTATTTGATGTGGATATAAATGATGGATTTATTTATGTGGTTATAAATGAATGAATTAATGCTGAGGTGTTTTATCAGTATTTTATAGGAATGGAGGTAATAAAAATCACACGTTTATTGATTTCAGATATTTTTAGTTGGAATTTGAAAAAACTCAAAGCTACAAAGTTGTAGAGAATTTGATTTCGTGTGGAATGAATATAAAATTTGTATTTTTCTATGAATTACTGAAGTTTCGGAAAATAAAATGATTTTTATTAAATTATGGGTGAGACCCACTTTTGTTTTAACACATGTGGGCTGCTGAATTTCTTCCAAGATGGCTGCCCAAAAATTCAACAAAGCATGCATAGGAATGTTAAATAATAATAATATTATTTTATTATTTAGTCTCCTATGACGTTCTAGCATTTTTCTATAAATAGACGCTTAGTTTAGAATTGAAAATCACACCAGAAATAAGTTTTCTTTCTCTTTACATTATCGAGCGTATTTTTGTGAGTATTTAGATACTTTGAGAGTTGATGTTTGGTACAAGTTTCCTTCGACTTTCTATCCGATATTCTGATCAGAAGTACCGTTATTTTGAGGTAAGGGATATTATTTTATGCTCAAATGATATTATTTTCTTCAATATCATTATGCTGAAATATTGGTGAACTTTTAATCAAATTTGGAACTTTTTGTGTCAGGATTACTATTCACATATATTTCACTATTCACGTATACGGCACTATTTACGATTACGATACTATTCACTGAAAAATAAAAATTGTCCTTTTTATCCAATATGTCTATTTTGGCTACTATATTTGATTGTATTCATGTTTTGATCGTTATTTTTGAATTCTGCTTCACAATTGGTTATTATGAAGTATTATTGATCTTGGATAAACTGTTATACGAATCCCTAATATTTGTCCTTCTGTCTCACTGGATTCGTTTTCTTTAAAATATTTTTCATCATCCTCAGTCTTATATGATGATATTACTGAATATCTTTGGCCTATAGTGCAAAGATGAATGATTAACTTATGAATATCTTTGGCCCGTAGTGCAAAGATGAACAGGTGTTGAGATCAACATGACCAACTGGTGATACAAATGAATATCTTTGGCCTGTAGTGCAAAGATGAATATTTGATTAAAGATATATGTTGATTGTTGTTATAGGGATAAAATATTGATGATGAAATTTTAAATCTTAGAAGATAGTAGAATTCATTCTCTACGTGACTCTTCTAATGGATTGTTGTTTTCGTTGCAGTTGTTGATCTAAAACTTGTTGTCTATTATATTCTATCAGATTTTTCCTTGTTGAAGACTAATTATAATTTGTTGTATATTATCTTGGTCATAATATTATTTACTGGGCTAGTTGAGCTCACCCTTTTCCTTTTTGTTCCATTTTTCTTCTTAGGAGGTGAGAACATAGCAAGATCGAGTTGGGGTATGGAGTGATGGTTCTTGAAAGATGTTTTAGCAGTCCTCACTATTTTTGTAAAATAGTGTATGAATAATTGTAATGAGGACTTATTTGAGTGTGGATATTATCTAGAACACAATATTTGTATTTAAACTCACAGTATGTGTTGTCGTATTTTGCACGATAATTATAATAATAAAGTTATAGTTTGCTTTTTGTACCATGTATTTGACGACTCAGAATGGGTGTTGTATACCTATTTTGGGGGCGTCACAACATTTTCATTTCCTGAAGAGAACAATGAAAGAAAGCGTGAGGTCAACTAGCCTAGTAAGAAATATTATGACTAAGATAATGTAGAATAAATTATCATTAGTCTTCAACAGTGTTAAACTGATAAAATATAATAGACATCAAGTTTAACTGCGGCGGAACATGCAATCCATTAAAAGAGTCAAGTAGAGAATAAAATCTACTATCTTTTATGATTTAAAAGGGTTTCATCACTTTTATCGCTGAGACTCAGCTTAATAAATAATTCACCTCATCCCTGCACTACGACCAAGGATATTTATAAGTATCACAACCTCAAATTATCCATGCACTACGGGCCAAGGATATTCATGTATTCATCCATGGTCATGATCATGACAACAACTGTCCATCAATACACTACGGGCTAATGAGGACTTTTACCACATCATTTGTAACATTACGATCATGATTACACCGAATAATCCCTGGCCATAATCATACCAAGTCCATCTATGCACTACAGGCCACAGATGACTTTCAACAAAAATATAAATATGAGGATGATGACAATGATATAAGAATTCAATAAAACAAGTTCAAGAATTAATTTATACAGGAACTAATAACGTCCAAATTGTCAACATGATACTTCTTTGTAGAGTAAAATTTAAGAATGCTCAGAAGAATATTTCCACGAAAAGATACTGGATGAAGCGCAAATATTAAGGATATTCCACCAATTTCATGGAGTATAGAAGTCAAAACTTTAACCAACTGAGTATAATAAAGAATGGAATAACAAAAGAAATCACCATGCATGAGGTACTTCACATAGACAGGTTATTCCAACAGAATAATAAATAACGGAACCAGGTCAGGCGTAATACGCACCGACAAGATATTCTAACAGAATAATAAAGAATGGAATAACAACAAAAATCACCATGCATGCGGTACTTCACATAGACATGTTATTGCAACATAATAATAAATAATCGAGTTCGGCGTAAAACACACAGACAAGATATTCCAATAGAATAATAAAGACGGAACCATGTCTGGCGTAAAATGCACAGATAAGATGTTCCAACAGAATAATAATGAATGGAATAACAATAGAATTTCACCATGTATGCGGTACTTCGTATAGACAGGTTATTCCAGCCGAATAATAAATAATGGAATAACAGAAAAATTTCACCAAGTATAGGGTAGACCGCGTATACAAGTTATTCCAACTGAATAATAAAGAATGGAATAACAGAAGTTCTCTTCATGAATATGAAAAAAATAATACCCCTTACCTTATAAAGAAGAGTACTCCAACGGTAGGGCGGGGATATACTTGAAGAAACTTGCACTACGTTCAAAGCTTTCTTAAATGCTAAAGAAATACGCTCAAGATAGAAGAATAATTCTCTCTACAGTTTCTCTCTCTAGAGTTTCAGTGAATTTGTAAGAAATAATGAAGGAATGAGCTTCTATTTATAGAAGAATGGACTGAATAGTAACCAATCCATGAATGGTCCAGATCGATTTACTTTAAATAAACGGTCACGATTGGTTTACAATAAAATATAATATATTCTATTTATAATCTAATAAAATGAATAACTTTTAAAAAGATTTTACTATACAAACACTATGCAGGCACTATGCAAATACTATGCATAATAAAATATAATATATTCTAATTATTGTCTAATAAAAAGAATAACTTTATAAAAGTATTTTGTTTTATATAAAAAGATTTTACTATTAGCCTAATAAAACGAATAACTTTATAAAAGTATTCTGTTTTATATAAAAAACTTTTTTGTTTTATTACATTAATAATACTAATAAAACAAAACTTCAACATCATTATTATTATTCACACTATTAATCGACCAGGTCGTTCCCAGGAAAGAGGGGGATTTCAAATAAGGATTTCTCTCTATTGGCGCGCAATTAGGTGACCAAACCTCTCCTTGACAGAACTGCTGGATATCGTTAATAATGCAAATAATAATATTAATAACTTCATCATCTCAATTATAAAATATCCACAATAATTGAATCAATTAACGTGAAATACTATGCAACAATTACTGAAGCAATAATTGAACAAAATTGAGTGACTTCTCACGTAAGCATCAATAATCAATACCGTGTGCTACTATGCAACCACGCGTATTACTGTACTTTTACTACCGACTAGTTCAATAGTATTAACGGTAAAACTTTCGCCGTTATTTTCAATAAAATATTTTTTGTCATTTTCTTAATCCGACAATAATTCCGTTGTGGGGTCCACCAATGATTGTGCCGTCGTACGAATATTCTCTATTAAAACGAATATTCCCCGACCAATTAAATATTGTATAACAACTTGTGTACTTTGCAAAATTTATAAATATTACCCCCAACTATAACATTATATCAAATTTATTCCATAATATTCAAAAATAATATTTATAGAAAATACATTTTTATTCATAAAAGTTGGGGTCTTACAATTTCCCCTTCTTATGAAATTTCGCCCTCGAAATTAGGGTACATACCTGGTATGTCGAAGAGGTAAGGAAACCTTGATTTCATTTCAGATTCTAACTCCCAGGTCATTTCCTCAACATCGTGGTTCCTCCATAAAACTTTGACTTGAGGTATAACCTTGGAGCGTAGAATATGTTCCTTCTTATCCAAGATTTGAATAGGAACCTCTTCATACGTTAAATCTTCCGCTATTTCGTCTGGTTCTAACTCAATAATGTGGTTCGGTTCTTTCATATATTTACGTAACATGGATATATGAAAAATATTATGAACACGAGACATACTTGGCGGTAAAGCAAGTCTATAGGATACAGTCCCTAGTCGATCGATGATTAAAAATGGGCCAATGAATCGAGGATTGAGATTTCTTCTCTTTCCAAATGTCGTAACTCCTTTCCATGGAGAAACAAATAACAACACATGATCTCCAATATCGAATTCCATGTCCTTTCGATGAAGATCAACATAACTCTTTTGTCGGTCTTGTGAGATTTTTATACGTTATCGGATCATTTGAATCTTTTCCGTAGTCATACGTACTAACTCCGGTCCCAACAACGTTGCTTTACCCACCTCATCCCAACATACTGGAGAACAACACTTTCTTCCATACAACGCTTCGAATGGAGCCATGCTAATTCTTGCTTGATAACTGTTGTTGTAGGAAAACTCCACTAATGGTAAGAATTTGTCCCAACTTCCCTTGAAGTCAAGGACACATAGTCTTAATAAATCTTCAAGAGTTTGAATAGTCCTCTCTGATTGTCTATCCGTCTGAGGATGATATGCCTAACTAAATCATAAATTCGTCCCCACAGGTTTTTGCAAACTAACCCAAAATCGTGAAGTGAATCTTGGGTCTCGATCAGAAACTATGGATACTGGCAAACCATGCAATCTTACAACCTCGTTTATGTACATACGAGTAAGACGTTCAATCTATCAATAATGACCCAAATTGCATCTATACCCTGAGAAACCTTGGGAAGACCAGTAACGAAATCCATGGTAATGTGCTCCCACTTCCATTTTGGAATTTCAAGTGGTTGCAATGGACCTTTTGTTACCTGATGCTCCGCCTTGACTCGTTGACACGTTAGACACCTTGAGATAAACAACGCTATTTCTCTCTTCATATTGCCCCACCAAAATGTATATCGAAGATCATGATACATCTTAGTACTCCCAAGATGGATTGCAAACGGTGTGTTGCGCGCCTCCATCATGATTTTATACTTTAACTCAAGGTTGTTAGGAACACAAAGTCTGGAGTTGACTCGAAGTATTCCTTCTTCATCGATTCTTACTTCCGGCATAGCACCTTCTTGTACTTTCTTCCTCATATGCATCAGCTCCAGGTCTGTAGCTTGAGCAGCTTTAACTTTATCGATTAAAGTCGGTTCCACTCATATATTCGCCATCATCACTTGGGTCCCTGGAGTCTTTATCTCTATCTCCATTCTTTGCAAATCATACAAAATAGGCCTTTGTGTTGACAATATCGCACTCGTACCCGCATATGATCTTCTACTCAATGCGTCGGCTACAACGTTTACTTTTCCAGGATGGTATTGGATGGTATGATCATAATCTTTCAACAGTTCAAGCCAACGTCATTGTCACATGTTGAGTTCCTTTTGAGTGAAGAAATATTTGAGGCTTTTATGTTCCGTAAAGATCTCCACTTTTTTCCCATACAAGTAATGCCTCCAAATCTTTAGTGTAAAAATGACTGCTGCCAACTCTAGATCATGAGTAGGATAATTCCTCTCATATTCTTTGAGTTATCGAGAGGCATAGGCTATGACTTTCCCATGTTGCATGAGAACACATCCTAACCCTTTGCCTGAAGCATCACTGTAGATGACAAATCCCTCTGAGCCAAATGGTATTGTAAGAACTGGTGCTGAAATGAGTCTTCTCTTGAGTTCTTGAAAACTCTTCTCACATTTCTCGCTCCAACCAAATTTTGTATCTTTCTGAGTCAGATGAGTTAAGGGAGTAGCGATTCGAGAAAACCCTTCTACGAATCTCCGATAATAACCAGCTAAGCCAAGAAAGCAACGTACTTCGGTCACTAATTTAGGTTGCTCCCAGCTTTGAATAGCTTCAATCTTTGTTGGGTCAACAGATATTCCATGACTTGATACCACGTGCCCAAGGAATGCTACTTCCTCAAGCCAGAACTCGCATTTTTTCAACTTGGCATAAAGCTTATATTCACGAAGCTTTTGGAGTATCAGCCTTAAGTGTTGCTCATGATCTTCACGGCTTTTGGAATAAATAAGGATGTCATCAATGAAGACGACCACAAAGTGATCCATATATTCCTTGAAAACTCGGTTCATCATATCCATGAAGGTAGTAGAACCATTAGTCAATCCAAAAGACATGACTAGGAAATCATAATGCCCATACCGAGTTCTGAAAGCTGTCTTTGGAATGTCATCGGTTCCAATCTTCAATTGGTGATATCTGGAACGAAGATTAATCTTTGAAAAGAATTTAGGTCCTTGCAACTGGTTAAACAGGTCATCAATGCGAGGCAATGGATATCTATTTTTGATAGTGACATGGTTCAACTCTCGATAATCAATACAAAGTCGCATAATCCCATCTTTCTTCCTCAAGAATAGAATAGGAGCACCCCAAGGAGAAGTATTAGGACGAATAAAACCCACGTCTAACAATTCCTGCAGTTAGGTCTTTAACTCCTGAAGTTCAATAGGAGCCATTCGATATGGGGCTTTGGAAATGGGTTTTGTACCAGGTTCAAGGTCGATATAAAATTTAATTTCACGTTCTGGGGGTAGGCCAGGAAGTTCTTCAGGGAATATGTTAGGAAATTCATTAACAATAGAAATATCATTCAAAACTGACGTATTTTTGTTTAAATCCCTGACATGAGCTAAGAAAGCTTGACATCCATTTTTTAATAAATGAATAGCTTTATAGCCTGAGATGACAGTGATTGATTTTAATGGTTTGGTTGCTTGAATTCGCGTAATAGGTTGGTTAGGAATATGAAAGCTAACAACCTTACGAAAATAATCAATTTTTGCATGATGAGTAGTTAACCAATCAATCCCTAGAATTACGTCAAATGCAAGTATTTTCAATGAAATAAGATCTACAGGTAATGTGAGGGTACCGATTTGAACCAAACAAGACTTATAAACAGTGGATGTAATGAAGGTTTCTCCTAACGGAGTTTCAACAGATAAGTCAAAGTCTAATTTCTCCAGAATCAAATTTAAACGTTGACCATAAGTAGGAGAAATAAAGGAATGGGTAGAATCGGTATCAAATAAGGTATATACTTCGCTAGAGTTTATGATAAGCTTACCTGTGATGACTTCATTCGGGTTCCTTGCTTTCTGGGAGGTCACGACAAATGCTCTCCCTTGCACTACTGGCTTTGACTTTTCTGGGGCGTCCTTTGGTGCCTCCATCCTAGCTGAAATTGTCTTCGGTGAATGATAAAATCGGGCTAGGTGACCTTCTCTTCCACAATTATAACATGCTTTGGACGGCATCGCGCAGTTTGGAAAAATGTGTCCCTTCCCTCCGCATTTGAAGTATATGATAGGTGGTCGTTCTTCTTCCTTAACAACAGGTGCAGGTGCTGACGTCTTTCAATCATTGTTGGATCTCCTCTTCTTGAAATGTCCATTCTTATTGCTTTGGCCATGATTACCACCGAAGTGGTTACCATTTTTGGCATGTTGATTCCCTCCACGCTTACTGTCACCGCTTCGATGACTGTTATCACTGGTATTATCATTTTGCCGGTTGTTCTCTTTCAGTTGGGTTGACTCATTATCGCGCTCTAATAACTGAGCCCTATTAACAACATCTGAATACAAACACAATTTATGAGAGATAAGATATTGACGTATCTCGGGTTTCAAACCACTTAGAAACATCCACGTCATTCTCTCCTCATTATCAACCAAATGGGATGCAAATCGGGATAACTCGGCAAACTTGGCTTCGTACTGCGACACGGTCATGTTGTTTTGTTCCAATTTAATGAACTCTATCTCTTTCATGTGATGAATACTTTCGGGAAAGTACTTGTTGTTGAACAGTTCTTGGAACTTCTCCCAAGACATCTTCAGTACGGCAGGTTGAGTACGCTTTACAGATTCCCACCAGTAATCTGCCTCTGCATGCAACATGAAGGTGGCAAAGGGAACCTTTTGCTCCTCGGAGCATCCCAAGACATCAAATATCTTGTTGATCTATTTTATCCACATCTCCGCCTTAAGTGGTTTTGGCTCTCCAAAAAACTCCAGTGGTCTCAGCTCCTTGAACTGTTTGGCGGTGACCGTCCGAGAGTTGCCAGTGTTTTCACCTGCATTTTAGACAGGAGCCGCTCTCGCTTGATGTTGTATGAATTGCATGAAGCCTCGGAACATCCCATCGTTCATCATTTGATCAGTGTTGTTATTTGCATGAGGATTGTCGCCTTCCTGATGCACATTGTCCTGGTTATTGATCTGTGGAGAGTCAACGGTCTCCTATACTCCGTTGATGTTCTCAACATTCTCGGATGCCATTTTCAAACACTGCCATAAAATAAGGGTTAATTAACATATCACATATTATCCCTATACTATGACCGACCAATTAAATATTAAATAAACTTAGGTAGGTCATACTAGTGAAGGAATTCCCCGTCTCTCCCCTCCTAGTTCTTGTCTCACATCTTAACCAGGGATAATATCCCTAAGCTTTGATACCAACTGTGACGTCCCCAAAATAGGTACACATCACCTATTCTTAATCGCCAAATACATGATACAGAATACAAATACAATCTTTAATATACAACAAGAGAGCTGTGAGTTTTAAAACAACTATTGTCTTTTAGACGATATCCACTCTCAGAATAAGTCCTCATTACATTTATTGTCACACTATTTAACAGAATAGTGAGAACTACTAATACTATCGTCTGGACCATCACTCTATTCCACAACTAGTCCCGACTACGTTCTCATTTTTTGAAGAGAACAGTGAAAGAAAGGGTGAGCTCAACTAGCCCAGTAAGAAATATTATGACTAAGATAATGCAGAATTAATTATCATTAGTCTTCAACAGTGTTAAACTGATAAAATACAATAGACATCAAGTTTAACTGCAGCGGAACATGCAATCCATTAAAAGAGTCAAGTAGAGACTAAAATCTACTATCTTTTATGATTTAAAAGGTTTTCATCACTTTTATCGCTGAGACTCAGCTTAATAAATAATCCACCTCAACCCTGCACTACGACCAAGGATATTCATAAATATCACAACCACAAATTATCCATGCACTACGGGCCAAGGATATTCGTGTATTCATCAATGGTCATGATCATGCCAACAACTGTCCATCAATCCACTACGTGCTAATGAGGAATTTTACCACATCATTTGTAACATTACGGTCATGATTACACCGAATAATCCCTGGTCATAATCATACCAAGTCCATATATGCACTACAGGCCATAGATGACTTTCAAAAAAATATAAATATGAGGATGATGACAATGATATAAGAATTCAATAAAATAAGTTCAAGAATTACTTTATTCAGGAACTAATAACGTCTAAATTGTCAACATGATATTTCTCTGTAGAGTAAAATTTAAGAATGCTCAGAAGAATATTTCCACGAAAAGATACTGGATGAAACGCAAATATCAAGGATATTCCACCAATTTCATGGAGTATAGAAGTCAAAAACTTTAACCAACTGAGTATAATAAAGAATGGAATAACAAAAAAAATTACCATGCATGCGGTACTTCACATAGACATGTTATTCCAACAAAATAATAAATAACGAAACCAGGTCATGCGTAATACACACCAACAGGATATTCCAACAGAATAATAAAGAATGGAATAACAACAGAAATCACCATGCATGCAGTACTTCGCATAGACAGGTTATTCCAACAGAATAATAAATAACGGAATCAGGTCCGACGTAAAACACACAGACAAGATATTCCAATATAATAATAAAGACGGAACCAAATCCGGCGTAAAATGCACAGACAAGATATTCCAACAGAATAAAAAGACGGAACTAGGTCCGGCATAAAACGCACAGACAAGATGTTCCAACAGAATAATAACGAATGGAATAACAACAGAATTTCACCATGTATGCGGTACTTCGCATAGACAGGTTATTCCAGCAGAATAATAAATAATGGAATAACAGAAAAATTTCACCAAGTATAGGGTAGACAGCGTATACAGGTTATTCCAACAGAATAATAAAGAATGGAATAACAGAAGTTCTCTTCATGAATGTGAAAAAAATAATACCCCTTACCTTATAAAGAAGAGTACTCTGACGGTAGGGCGGGGATATACTTGAAGAAACTTGCACTACGTTCAAATTTCTTAAACGCTAAAGAAATACGCTCAAGATAGAAGAATAATTCTATCTACAGTTTTTTTCTCTATAGTTTCAGTGAATTTGTAAGAAATAATTAAGGAATGAGCTTCTGTTTATAGAAGAATGAACTGAATAGTAACTAATCCATGAACGGTCCAGATCGATTTACTTTAAACGGACGGTCCAGAATGGTTTACAATAAAATATAATATATTCTATTTATAATCTAATAAAATGAATAACTTTTAAAAAGATTTTACTATGTAAACACTATGCAGGCACTATGTAAATACTATGCATAATAAAATATAATATATTCTAATTATTGTCTAATAAAATGAATAACTTTATAAAAGTATTTTGTTTTATATAAAAAGATTTTACTATTAGCCTAATAAAACGAATAACTTTATAAAAGTATTATGTTTTATATAAAAAGCTTTTCTGTTTTATTACATTAATAATACTAATAAAACAAAACTTCATCATTATTATTATTATTCACACTATTAATCGACCAAGTCGTTCCCAGGAAAGAGGGGGCTTTCCAATAAGGATTTCTCCCTATTGGCGTGCAATTAGGTGACCAAACCTCTCCTTGAAAGAACTTCTAGACATCGTTAATAATGCAAATAATAATATTAATAACTTCGTCTTCTCAATTATAAAATATCAACAATAATTTAATCAATTAACGTGAAATACTATGCAACAATTACTGAAGCAATAATTGAACAAAACTGAGTGACTTCTCACGTAAGTATCAATAATCAATACCGTGTGCTACTATGCAACCACGCGTATTACTGTACTTTTACTATCGAGTAGTTCAACAGTATTAACGGTAAAACTTCTGCCGTTATTTTTAATAAAATATTTTTTTGCCATTTTCTTATTCCGACAATAATTCCGTTGTGGGGTCCACCAATGATTGTGCCATCGTACGAATATTCTCTGTTAAAACAAATATTCCCCGACCAATCGAATATTATATAACAACTTGCGTAATTTGTAAAATTTATAAATATTACCCATAACTATAACATTATATCAAATTTATTCCACAATATTCAAAAATGATATTTATAGAAAAT
The DNA here is from genome assembly GCA_020205505.1 of Panax japonicus. Taxonomy (NCBI): domain Eukaryota; kingdom Viridiplantae; phylum Streptophyta; class Magnoliopsida; order Apiales; family Araliaceae; genus Panax; species Panax japonicus. Next base: position 36,040,181 of record CM035093.1, on the reverse strand, counting down.
ACATTTTTATTCATAAAAGTTGGGGTCTTATAGAAAGCACAACAAATGAAGCAATGAAAAAATTTGTTGAAGCAGTGATTAATATTTTTGGTGATTAATACTTGAGGTCACCTACTGCCAACGATGTAAGTAGGTTATTTTTACTACATGAGGAGCGTGGATTCTCAGGAATGCTTGGCAGCATTGATTGTATGCATTGGACATGGAAAAATTGTCCAAGTGGATGGAAGGGTCACTCCTCGGGCCATTGTGGTGATGCAACAATAATATTAGAGGCAGTGTGTAAGGAATAAACATGTGAATGATATTCCTATTTATATATGATTTGATTATGATATATATGTGAATGAATATGCAAGTATGCTTGCATTAAGAAAAGCTGTAAAGTCCCCTGATAGATTATAGAAACATATGTACAAGGACTTAGAATGAATTGATTAAATATGTTAGATTGATCCTACATAAGTAAAACAGCTCTGTAAAGTTCTTAAAAAGAAATGATGTACAAGGACTATAAATATAGAAAGATCAAACATGTTAGGTTGATCTTATGATGTAATAGATAGGCTTGCCTGATCGTCGAGCACTGCACCATAAATCGTAATCTGCCAGGACAATCAAGGATAAATCGAGAGCTATCGAGGCAGAATCGTAGTCTGCAAGATAGTAGATCTCAAAGTTCATAGACTTCCAGAAGAGACGAGGAAGGATCGTAGTGTGTCGAGTAAAGCTTCCTCTAAGCCGTAGTGTGCTGATGAAGTTATGTTCAAAATCGTAGAGACAGTCTGTCTACGAGCCGACCGAGCATCTGTCGAAGTCAAGTCAAGAATCGTAGACTACACTCAGAGTTGTAGAGTCTACTGACAGCCAAGTCAAGGATCGTAGACTACACTCAGAGTCGTAGAGTCTACTGATCGTATCAAAGGCAGAGATCGTAGTCGAGCAAGATCAGATGAAGACAACAAGCACAACGACATAAATCATAGTGTCAAGATCTTATCACAGAGTCATAGTGTCTGCACAGCCAAAGCTAAATCTTAGAGTGCAGAGCTAAGACCTCAACAGATGTGCTCGCAAAGCCAAAGAAGAATCGTAGAGCAAACACGATTCTCAAGAATTGAGCACTCCCAGAATATCCAAAGGAATGAAGCCTCTGGTTGGTACTGCAAAGATACAACTCACCTAAAGGAAGCCAGAGAGCACTCAACGAATGACATGCAAGCTATTAGAAGATCTAAGCATCAACCTAATCAGCATCCAGATTGAGTTGTGAAGCCATTCAAGATGAAGTCTTCCACAAGATGATCATAAGAAAACTTCAGTAGTTGATTAAGGAAAGTTAGCTTGTGCTGTAGCTGTCAAGTAGAAAGATGTCAACGATCTTGGAAGTAACCAAGATCGTAGTTTTTACAAAACAAAGAAGGAACTGATGGAGTATACACAGAGATACTGGTCAGACTCTAAAGAACAAGGCTAAATTGATTAAGCATTGGGTCAGTCCATTGATGATAAGTGAACAGGAGATCACAAGGAGAAAACGAGATGGACACGCCATAAATTTGAAGTGTCTTGTTATTCAGAAGGGACCAGAACAAAAAGTCACGCCATCAGTATCTGAGAGCAGTTGAGGCAAACATAAGTGTTGATGCACTGTATGAAAGAAAGAAGAGTTGCTCCTTACTAAAGATCGAGTGAACACTCTTCAAGATCGTAGTGTTAACTCTACATACCAATAAGCATTAGTCAATAAAATACTACGATCAGGTCCGAGAAGAAGTGCATCAGAATCGTTGAGTTCAAACAACTGAGGATTGAAGCATTAGCAACGGTTCAATCTGAAGGTTGGCATTCAGACAAAAGCTTATTAAGAGCATCGATGCAAGGACAACCTCTGATCAAGAAATTAGAAGGGGGAAATAAAGTTATCGACCTGCCCGAGACATCAAAGTAACATATCTGACAGGGTAGGTGAAACAGTAGATTGCAATGTCAGAAAGTTTGAAAAAGATGTCATGTCACATTGACATTCTACACCAAATAACTCGAGATCTGTGAAGCAATTTGAATAGCTTTCAACGGCTACCTTCCAACGGGAAGATTGGAAAGCAGTATAAATCAGCAGAGCTTCAAAGATCAAGAGTTGCTGATGATTGCTATGTTACAGAATCGTTGAGTTGGTGAATGCTATTGTTGACTCTACGAGTTCCACCAAAGATTCACAGAACAAGTCTTAGTAACAGTGAGACTACTAAGGTGGAAGTGAAACAGATTTGAAGAATGACTTAATCAGATTATAGCTTCACTTAACAAAGATGACAATACCACTAAAGATGGCAGTCAAGTTGAGAGTCGAGAAATTCAAGAAGATAGCATTCAGAAGAGTGGCTGAGTACAAAGAAGATCAATAGAGCCACACTACAAATCACCATGAATCAAAAGGTGAAACTGAACAAGTGCATAACCATGTCTGTAAAACATTCAAGAAGGGTTCAGGGATTGCTAAGTGCCAGACGAAGTATATCAAAAGCACAGAGACTTAGCAAATCCAGATGGTGATGGTGCACAGCTGACATCAGACAAAGATGAATAGAACGTGTAAAGATCAGCTGCACTAAAGAAGATGTGGTCCAGACTCAAAGTAGAATGCAAAGAGGACCACACCAAGTTGATAAGTACAAAAGATGTTAATAGCCAAATGACATCTTAGCAGCTCAGCACCAACAACAACAACAACTACAACAACAAGAAGCCAGGGGCTGAGGGGTCCTTGTCCAAAGGGACTAAATGAAGTTCCAAGCCTGTTGGGCTTGAACAGTTCCTAGGGAACTAAAGAAGTCCCAAGGCTGCTGGCCTTGAAGAGTTCTTAGTGAATTGAAGTCCTAAGGTTGCTGGCCTTGAAGGAATCTTAGTGATTCAAGGTGCTGCTGATAAGTGGGTTTTATACCTACTTATTGGATATCAATTTATGCAAATTATGCCCATCTTAAGTACATTTCAGTCTGTTTTAGTTGCATTTCATGTTATTTTGCATTGCATGTACTTAAAACTCCTTTTGGTGAAAAAGTGCATGAAATGGCCTAATTTGGTGGTGTTGGATGGCAAGAGGCGATTGGATGCATGGTTTGAGGTGGCAAGAGGCGATTGGACGCATGGTTTTAGGCTGGCGGATGCACGACATGAGGATGCAGTTAAACGGAGGGACTGATAATGAAGGAAGGCAGGAAAAGAATGAACAAGTAGCAGTAGCAGCAACATGACAAAATCAGAAGCAGAACCATAATTTGCAGACTGCAAGCCGCGTGACATAATAGCCTTGAGAGCGCGCGCCCGCGCGAGCACTCGGCTGGACAAAGCATACATACTGCAAGTCTCGCGCCCGTGCGGGGAACATACTGGAGGGGCGCGCGGCCGCCCGCGATGCTGAAGCTGTTTATTTGTTTTATTTTAATTTTTAATTAAAAAGGTTGTAATTTGTTTTAAACGATATCTGACGGGTGTCAGACACACTTGATCAACTTTGACGTTTTTTTCATCGTAGTAACTAGGGTTTACACGTGAGAGCGATTCCAATGAAGAACGAAGCCTAAACTCCATTATGGAATTCTAACGGATTTTAATATGTAGTTTGGTTGCATGCTTGCTTGCTAGGGCTATTTTATATATCATATGGGAATTCTATTATGGTTGTTTTACATGTATTAATGCTTGATGACCATTCGTTGCAGTACTTGTATTGAATTGACAATGAACATGCAAATATGGAGTGTAGTCTTAATAGCATACGTATATGGGTCTGTTGGATATGGCTTGCGTATTTCGTGAATGAGATAGACATATACTTATTCACCGTATGAGTTAAAATAAGGGCTTTTGCTTAAATTCAGTATGATTGCAATTTCACATAGACATATAGTGATTTTGGTTATATTGTTGACTACATAGAGTCTATCATTTGTGGATGCTGTGTAAGTAGGTCCTAGTGCATTGAAAAATGGCTATGACTCTATTAGTGCTCTTGACTATTTTCCTGTGATATGTGAACAATTCTTGCATGATAGTGGTAACTAGATGAAATATTAAATGAAGTTAGGATCCCATTAATTCCAGATTTGACTTATTCCATTCTTATTCTCATTTTAGTTCTTATTTGCAGATAGATTAATTCACACTTTTGTTCTTTAGTTTAAGCATATAGAAATAGTGATTTGATTGATGGATCGTAGTTTAAATTGAACAACTTTCTCTGTGGGATCGATAATTTACTTACTCTGTATTACTTGTTGACACATGTATGCTTGAATGAGTTAGAGCTCTTTTGTCATAACTGGAAAAGGGAAAACAAGTTTTTGGCGCCGTTGCCGGGGAAAGGCGTTTAGTTTAAATAATTATCATCAATTATAAGCTATCTTATATGACTTAGACATATCTAATCTTATCTTATTTCTATTTTTGTTTTGTTGTGATTTCAGGTACTTGTAGATTTTTATGCACACGCGATCATCTCATTCTGAATTAACACAAAATAAATGGAAAAGGTTGGAAAGTAGGTGTGCGAAGAAATTTACAAGCATAGTTGAAAAGTACTATACCAGACATGGCAGAAGAACAAAGAGAAGAGCATAAGGCTCTAAGGGACTATTCCATGCCAAATATAAATGGGCTATAGTCGAGCATAGTCAGACCAGCCATAACTGCGAACACTTTTTAGATAAAACTGGGTACTATTCAGATGGTGCAGAACTCTGTTCAATTTGGGGGTGCTGCTACGGATGATCCGAATGAACACTTATTGAGCTTCATAGAGATTTGCGACACATTCTGATATAACGGTGTGATGGAGGATGCTATTAGGTTGAGGTTGTTCCCATTCTCATTGAAGGATAAGACGAGAAGTTGGCTTCATTCTTTGCCGTCAGGGTCAATCACTATATGGGAGGACTTAGCGCAGAAATTCTTAGCCAAGTTCTTCTCAATGGCGAAGACTGCAAAAATGAGGACAACTATTTGTCAGTTTGAGCAACAACAGGGAGAGTCCTTATATGAAGCATGAGAGAGATATAAAGAGATGTTGAGGAAGTGTCCGCATCACGGTATGCCAGATTGTATGGTAATCAATACTTTTTACAACGGATTGGGATGGCAATCGAGACCGACTGTAGATGCAGCTGCAAGAGGGGCATTATAGGAAAAAAGTTATGACGAAGCCTATACACTTATTGAGACTATGACAACTAATGACTTTTAGAATCCTACATCCCGGATGTCACAACCCAAAGTAGCAGGTGTGTTGGAGGTAGATGCTATTACACAATTGTCGGCACAGATGGCAGAGATGGCAAAGAAGATAGACAAAATAGTAGAGAGCAAAATGAAAATATTTTCCTTTGTTTGTGAGATTTGTGTGGGGTCACACTCCACGGATCAGTGTGCTATTAGTTCGGAGTCGGTACAGTATCTGAGTAACTACAGGAAAGCCCAAGGTCAATTTTTGAACACATACCACCCCAACAACTACAATCATCCGAACTTTAGTTGGTCGAATAACCAAGGACATCAGCAGAATCAGTTTCAGCTGACTCAACAGTTTTAGCCACAGTTATCTCAGCCATAGTTTACATCAAAACCACTGTTTCCGCCGGGATTTGCTCAACAACAACAACAACATTATACTCCAGCTGTACCTCAGCAGGAAAAGAAATCGGAAGTGGAGGAGATGATGTTAAAGTACATGGCAAATACGGAGGTATTGATCAAAAGCCAAGCAGTGGCCATTAAGAATTTGGAGACGCAGATGGGATAAATGGCGAGTGTGCTTAATAACAGGACCCAAGGTTCCTTACCAAGCAATACAGAGTCAAATCCATGAAGAGATGGAAAGGAACAATGCCAAGTAATATCATTAAGATCTGGGAAAAATCTGGCAGACACTGTAACTCGCGTGCCTGCGCTTGAGAATACTAAGGAAGACACGCGGCCGCGCGAGGTAGAACAGTTAACTGTGGGTGAAGAAAATCTGAAAAAATCAGAGTCGCAGCAGGTCGAGAAGGATAAAGAAGGTTCAAAAGAGAAGCTCAAGAGTTCAGTACCACCAATTCACCCTCAAGTTCCATATCCGGAGAGATTAACTAAGCAGAGGGATGACAAACAGTTTAGAAAGTTCTTGGAGGTATTCAAAAAGCTGCAGATCAACATACTGTTTGCCGAGGCATTGGAACAAATGCCAAGCTATACAAAGTTTATGAAGGGTATATTGTCAAGGAAGAGAAGACTAGATGAATTTGAAATGGTAACCTTGACTGAGAAGTGCAGTGCAGTGCTTTAGCAGAAATTACCTCCAAAGCTGAAGGATCCGGGCAGCTTCACAATTCCATGCATAATAGGGAAGACGAGCTTTAATAAGTTTTTATGTGATCTTGGGGCAAGTATAAATTTTATGCCCTTGTCAGTGTTTAACTAGTTGGGATTGCCGGCTCCAAGGCCGACAAATATATCATTACAGCTAGCTGACAGATCCATCACGTATCCACGGGGAGTTATTGAAGATGTGTTGGTAAAGGTGGACAAGTTTATATTTCTAGCTGACTTCATCATCTTAGACTATGAGGAAGATAAGAGCATACCGATCATACTGGGGAGACCATTCTTAGCCACATGCAAGACTTTGATAGATGTGTAGAAAGGGGAACTCACTATGCAAGTACATGATCAAGAGGTCACCTTCAATGTCTTCAAAGCCATGAAGCTCCCAACAGATGAAGAAGAATGTTTTCTAGTTGGTTTGGTGGATCGAGTCGTAAAGGATGAGGTACAGAGTCTTATGGATTATGAACCGTTGAGAAGTATTATTGCTGAAAATTCAGAATTGGAGGACGATGCAGTCGACGAACCTATGCAATACCTGGATGTCATCCCAAAATTCAGGAGATTTGGAATACCGGTTGAGCCATTGACAAAAGCTGGAGAGTCATCAGTCAAATTAAAGCCAAATCTTGAGACACCTCCGGAACTTGAATTAAAACCACTTCCAGAACATCTTAGGTACGCATTTTTAAATAGAGATTCAAAGTTACCCCTGATTATTTCTTCTGCACTAACATCTTTTCAGGAAGAAAAACTGCTACGAGTACTTTGAGAGTTTAAATCCGCTATTGGATGGACCATAGCAGATATCAAGGGGATTAGCCCTTCGTTTTGTATGCATAAAATACTGCTAGAAGATAGGAGTAAACAGTCGGTTGAGCAATAAAGAAGGCTAAATCCGATAATAAAAGAAGTGGTCAAGAAAGAGGTACTAAAATGGCTGGATGCAGGAATAATTTATCCGATTTCAAACAGCTATTGGGTGAGCCCAGTGTAGTGTGTGCCAAAGAAGGGTGGTATGACCGTTATGACCTATGAAAATAATGAGTTAATTCCAACACGCACAGTGACAGGGTGGAGAGTCTGCATGGATTACCGTAGGCTCAACAAAGCTACAAGGAAAGATCATTTTCCACTACCATTCATCGATCAAATGTTGGACAGATTAGCAGGTCATGAGTATTATTGCCTTTTGGATGGATATTCAGGCTACAATCAGATTATGATAGCTCCAAAAGAAAAAGAAAAGACTACCTTTATATGCCCATACGGCATTTTTGCTTTTAGAAGGATGTCTTTCGGATTATGCAATGCTTCAGCCACCTTTCAGCGATGCATGATGGCTATATTTTCAGACATGGTGGAGTAGAACGTGGAAGTATTTATGGATGACTTCTCAGTCTTTGGGGACTCATTTGATTTATGCCTTGAGAATTTGGTTCTGGTTTTGAAGAGATGCATTAAGACGAACTTAGTACTGAACTGGGAAAAATGCCATTTCACGGTGCAGGAAGGAATTATATTGGGACACAAGGTTTCAAAGAAGGGACTTGAGGTGGATAGAGCGAAGCTGGACACGATTAAGAACTTGCCACCACCAACTTTAGTAAAGGGTGTTCGCAGTTTTCTGGGACATGTAGGTTTTTACCACAGATTTATCAAGGACTTCTCCAAGATAACCAAACCACTTTGCAGTCTATTAGAGAAAGATACATAGTTTAATTTTGATGCAGCCTGTTTGTCGACATTTGAGCACTTAAAGAGAAAACTAACTTCAGCACCTGTGATTACCGCACCAGATTGGGAATTGACATTTGAGTTGATGTGTGATGCCAGTGATTACGCTATAGGGGCTGTTTTGGGGCAACGGAAAGAGAATATTTTTCATGTGATATATTATGCTAGCAAGACCCTTACAGATGCACAGCTGAACTACACCACCACAGAGAAAGAATTATTGGCAGTGGTGTACGCCTTTGATAAATTTCGAGCATATTTGATTGGCACAAAGATGATAGTGTACACGGATCACGCGGCAATTCGGCATTTAATGGCAAAGAAGTATGCAAAACCCTGATTGATTAGATGGATTTTATTACTGCAGGAATTTGATTTGGAAATCAAGGATAGAAAGGGTACGGAGAACCAAGTGGCAGATCACTTATCACGACTAGAGAATCCGAAAAGGTAGGCAGACGATAACGTTATGATCAATGAGACTTTTCTAGATGAGCAGTTGTTTGTGGTAAAAGGAGAAGTGCCATGGTTTCCAGATTACACGAATTACTTGGTGAGTAAGATGGTACCTTCTGACTTGGTGGGTTATCGAAACAAGAAATTCTTGAATGATGTTAAATGGTATATATGGGATGAGTCGTACTTGTTTAAACAGTGTTCTGATCAAATGATAAGGAGGTGTATTCCATATAATGAGACCGAGGGGATTTTGCAGGATTGTCATGCTTCGGTGTATGGAGGTCACTACGAGGGAGAAAGAACAATGGCTAGAGTACTCCAAGCAGGATTTTATTGGCCGACTATTTTCAAAGATGCATATAGTTTTGTCCAGCGATGTGATAGATGTTAGCAAGTAGGAAACATCTCGAAAAGAAATGAAATGCCCCTGAATACAATCCTCGAAGTTGAAATTTTTGATGTGTGGGGGATTAATTTCATGGGACCCTTTGTTTCTTCCTGCGGAAATCTCTACATTTTGCTTGCAGTGGATTATGTCTCGAAATGGGTAGAAGTGGCAGCTCTTCCGACAAATGACGCCAAGGTTATCCTAAGATTTTTACATAGAAATATCTTCACGAGATTTGGGACTCCAAGGGCCATCATCAGTGACGAAGGTAGTCAATTCTGCAACATATAGTTTATAGCTTTGTTGGTTAAGTATGGAATGAACCATCGCATTGCTACAGCCTATCACCCACAAACAAATGGCAAAGCTGAAGTGTCAAATGTAGAAGTCAAGAGGATCCTTGAAAAAGTTGTGAATCCCATACAAAAGGACTGGTCATTAAAATTGGATGATGCAGCATGGGCTTATAGGACTGCATACAAAACTCCATTGGGCATGTCACCCTATGAGCTCGTATATGGAAAAGCATGTCACCTTCCTATGGAGCTAGAGCATAAGGCATATTGGGCAATTCGAAAGCTCAATTTTGATTTGAATGATGCAGGGGATAAACGCTTACTCCAACTCAATGAGTTTGATGAATTCAGATTACAGGCATATGAGAATTCGAAGCTTTATAAGGAGAAGGTGAAGAAATGGCACGACCGAAAGATCATTAAGAGATCCTTTGAACCGGGACAACAGGTTTTGCTTTATAACTCCAGACCTAAAAATTTTCCCGGGAAGCTAAAATTGAGATGGTCAAGGCCATTTACAGTAAAAACTGTTTTTCCGCATGGTGCAATTGAAGTATTTGATAAGATGCCAGACAAGCCTTTTAAAGTGAATAGACAGCGCTTGAAGCATTATTTTGGTGGTGAGGTAGACAGAAAAAAAGTCGCCTCACTTCTCTCTTCGACGTGAGATTCAGAGACAGTCAAGCTAATTGACTATAACTTAGCGCTTGATGGGAGGCAACCCATTATTTCTATCTCTATTTTCTTTTTATTCATTCAGTAGGGTATTTAGTTAGTTCATCTCTATTTTGTTTTTGACAATGTATGTGTTGTGAGTAATTGAGTGCATAGCTAAATTGGCATTGAGAGGTGTTTGAGTAGGATAGAGTCCTTATGTTGCTCGTTAATTCATGCCTTCACAGTGTGCATTCCTATCCATGTAGGCATCTTCAAATGCACGCATCACAGATATATAGATTGGTAGTAAACTGTGTATAGTATAGGAAGGGACATCGCGCGGCCGCGTATGCCAGCGCCTGAAAGTCAGTAGCTCCCATCTTAGTTTAACAATCCTATTCCCCACTCGCGCGCTAGCACAAGATTCCTTCTGCACAGCCGCGCGGCCGCGCGCAAGACCGGGTCATGCAAATCTAGTTAAAACATATCCGTGGCTCAATTAGATTTTCACTTGATATAACAAGGGCGAACCCTTCATTTTTCGACACAACTCCTCAGCTCTCATAAAAACTCAGACTCACGATTTCTCTCTACCTTCAACAGTTCTGATTCACGCTCTCCTATATGGGTATAAATCTAGGGTTATAGCTTGTACATGAGTTTGGGGGTCAGCAGTTCTTATTCAGTATCAAGCACATCATCTACATTCTCTCAATCATCTACACATGGGTTCCAAAAGAGCACGCTCCATCCCCATCTCTTCTTTATCAGAATCTTCCTCTAGTAACCAAGAAGAGGATGTCGTGGACCATAGAAAATTTATCAGTTTGGAAGCTCAGCAGGAGTATTATCGTATTGTGGCCAAATCCTTTGTGAAGGAACGGGGGTTTAAACCTGATAAGCAAGATGGCCAACTATGGAATATGATATGTGAAAGAGACTGGGTTGGTTTGGCTGAAACTCCTATGCCTATTCCCATGAGGGTTGTTCGAGAGTTCTACGCGAATGCTAAGGAGATGAAAGGAGGGATAACACTGCTTCGAGGAGTGCAAGTAGACTTTCAACCTCCAGCAATCAGAGCAGTCTTTAGAATAAACAACGCACCACCGATCGAGCCAAAATCTTTTCCAGCATCCGCCTTGAATCGATATGCCAAGGCATGTAATCTGTTTATCTGCGCCAAATTAATTCCATCAGCACACCAGCATGAAATAACCACTGAGCGGGTTATCATTTTATGGGGCATTATCAAAGGCAGGTACATTGACGTCGACCACCTTATTCATCAGAACATGCTACGTTATTTGCGGGGGAGCACGACTGGGAGTATTCCACACATGTCTGTGGTAGCCATGCTGTGTACACAACAAGGAGTCCCGTGGAATAACGAGCAGCTACAGAACCCGAGCCATGATATCACGCATGCTACTATTGTTAAATTCAAGGATTGGACGGGTGGTGAACTGCATCCGCGAAGACTAGGTTTTATTATCTAGCCCACATACCTAGAGGCATCACAGCAGCCCCCTCAAACAGATGAGGCAGGCCCCTTGACATGCCCGCAAGCTCCTCATGGTGATCGCCAGCTCCGAAGGTTGGAGCGACGGGGTGATGCCATATATGAAAATTTTAGAGCATTTTCTACGGGTCTCACGAGGGCTTTGGCCAAAGCCTTTGCACAACAAGGAACAATGCTAGAGTGGCCTCAATTTGGGACTGCAGTGCCTTATCCACCACCAGATTCACCACCCAAGGAGGGTGGTCAAGCCGATCATTAGGGGAGTTTTCTTGTACCCTTTACCTTCATTCAATGGGGCATTGAATATTATTAGTTTGGGGGTATTGGGGAGTAGTATAGTAGCATGTAGTTAGTTTTTGCATGTTTAGTTAAAATTTTGCATGGTTAGTTTAATAATTTAGTTATTTTTGGTGTTATTGTTTTATTGATAGAAATTTTTTTGTTTTAGTTAATTTGCATGTCTCACAAAGTTCTTATTTTATGGAATTTTTTGCCTAGCCAGTGATGATAGTCAATTGTGAAGGATTCCTGAATATATGGGATAACATGAACGTAGTTATAATGTTTTACACGATGGAATTCATGTTAATGTTTAAATGCTTTCGGTTTGCACGGATGTGTTCACAATCACTTGTAGGCATAAGAGTTATGTGTTGCATTGCTTATTAGAAAATGTAGTTTTAAAAAGAGAAATATGTGGAACATGCATGTAGACTTGACAAACATTGACATTCAAACTTTAGGAAAACATGGGTATGCTATGTATATATAAAAAAAATTGAATAGCAATAACGTGGCTAGTCTTATTTCGGGGCCCTGGCTACTTGAGTAAGTACGCCCAAGGGGATTGTCTCTACACCTAGCGCCTTAAGGTCTTTCATGGTCTGGGAGTCGTTGGTTGAAACTCGCTAAAGGGTAGCAGTGTTGCCTAATGGAATAAGGCATTGCACAGTCATGTATAAAAAAAGAAAAAGGGAAAAAGAAAAGAAAATAGCAATAAACACCGCGAGAAAGAGCGAAAATCGCCCTCGTGAGTAGCAATAAAATAATTAAGCCCATTGTTGAACTTTAGTTTGTTTGAATATGTTGAAACAGTTTACGTTGTATAAGTATACATGATTCTTAATTTAGGCTATAATTTTTTGCTTCGAGCATGTTAGCATATATATTCTTTGCTTTAATCAGGTTTTGGTCAACAGTACACACACACACACAACATCTCTATAGCATTTATGAATTATCTATGTGTTTGATGTTATGACCATCGTTTAGTTTGAACTTGTATTCCTGAATATGGATAATTCGCTGAGGCATTTTGGGCTTAAATTCTGTTTAAGTTAGAATGATGTGAGACTAGTTTGTATAGTAGTTAGCTGTATAGTAGTGCTTTTGCATTTTTCTATGTTATTTAGCATACATTGCTTAAGGGCAAGAAATAGTTCAAGTTTGGGGGTATTTGATAAGTGGGTTTTATACATACTTACTGGATATCAATTTACGCGAATTATGCCAATCTCAAGTACATTTTAGTCTGTTTTAGTTGCATTTCATGTTATTTTGCATTACATGTACTTAAAACTCCTTTTGATGAAAAAGTGCAAGAAATGGCCTAATTTGGTTGTGTAGGATGGCAAAAGGCGATTAGACGCATGATTTGAGGCTGACGGATGCACGACATGAGAATGCAGTGAATCGGAGGGACTGATAATGAAGGAAAAAAGGAAAAAAAATGAACAAGTAGTAGTAGCAGCAACATGACAAAATCAGAAGCAAAACCAGAATTTGCAGACTGCAAGCCGCGCGATATAATAGCCGTGAGAGCACGCGCCCGCGCGAGCACTCGGCTGGACAGAGCATACATACTGCAAGTTTCGCACCCGCGCGAGGAACATACTGGAGGGGCGCGCGGCCGCCCGCGATGCTAAAGATGTTTATTTGTTTTATTTTAATTTTTAATTAAAAGGGTTGTAATTTTTTTTAAATGATATCTGACGAGTGTCAGCCACACTTGAACAACTTTGACATTTTTTTCATCGTAGTAACTAGGGTTTACACGTGAGAGAGATTCCAAAGAAGAACGAAGCCTAAACTCTATTATGGAATTCTAACGGATTTTAATATGTAGTTTGGTTGCATGCTTGCTTGCTAGGGCTGTTTTATATATCATATGGAAATTCTATTATGGTTGTTTTACATGTATGAATGCTTGATCGCCATTCATTTTAGTACTTGTATGGAATTAACAATGAACATGCGCGTATGGAGTGTAGTCATAATAACATACGTATATGGGGCTGTTGTATATGGCTTGCATATTTTGTGAATGAGATAGACATATACTTATTCACCGTATGGGTTAAAATAAGGGCTTGTGCTTAAATTTAGTATGATATCAATTTCATATAGACATATAGTGATTTTGGTTATATTGTTGATTACATAGAGTCTATCATCTGTGGATGCTGTGTAAGTAGGTCCTAGTGCATTGAAAAATAGCTATGACTCTATTAGTGCTCTTGACTATTTTCCTGTGATATGTGAACAATTCTTGCATGATAGTGGTAACTAGATGAAATATTAAATGAAGTTAGGATCCCATTAATTCCAGATTTGACTTATTCCATTCTTATTGTCATTTTAGTTCTTATTTGCAGATAGATTAATTCACACTTTTGATCTTTAGTTTAAGCATATAGAAATAATGATTTGATTGATGAATAGTAGTTTAAATTGAACAACTTTCTCTGTGAGATCGATACTTTACTTACTCTGTATTACTTGTTAACACATGTATGCTTGCATGAGTTAGAGCTCTTTTGTCATAACTGGAAAAGAGGCAACAACTGCCCTTCCTTAGTGGAAATCCTGCTAGTTGAAAGCAGAAGAGTGGATTAAGAGCTTGAGTCTTTGTACCACTTAAAACTCCCTGTGTCTTTTACTTTATGTCATTTACTTTATTTACATTAACTTTTATAACTGCTATGTATGTGTTAACTGCTCACTACTAAATTATCTCTACGAACAATGTATGATTGATCATGAATATAACAATGAAAGGGATCTTTTACTTATTCCGCTGTGTGCTTCAAAAGATTCTTATGTTTTTCATATGCTACTTAATGAGAAATACAAAATAAACATAGAAAAAGTATTTGAAATTCAAAGGATCTATTCAACCCCCCTTCTAAATCTATATTGTGCCTACTTGGAAGTAACAATTGGTATCAAAGAAGGTTCTTATGCTATATTCAAAAGCTAATCGCTTTGAGACTGATCCTAGGTACAACATTGTTCTAAACTTAGTTTAGTAGTAAGTCACTTGTTATATGGAAATGAGCTCACACGTTGGATATATTGTATATAGGTAAATGTGTATATACACCTGAAGCTGCTCAGAATGGTCCATACTCTCTATTGTCATATCAACAAGACCAATCCTTGCTTGCAGTAAATCTTGTTGTCTGAAGACCAGGCTAGAAGGCTCAAATGACATCAATAGAAAAGAGTCAAACATCCATCAGCCTAAAGAGAAGAAAAGGACATACATGCTAAGAAATGTTTTTATTCAGAGAAGGAAGAAGAACTTCTCAAACATGTATTTGGACCACCAACAGCTGGATGTAAGCCTTGTAAACTCAAGGATGTCGAAGAACTAAAGACACTTATATTCTCTTAGCTTACATCTTCAAGACCACGACTGATTGATTGAAGATCAACTGGAGCAACAAGCTGTCAGAAGCAAATGAGAAAACATGCACATCAATGCCTAGACTCAGTATATCTAAGATAAATGACTATTAAGAAACTGACAGTAAAAAGGTACGGTTCCTCACTATTATAAAAATGAACATCATTATTGCACCTCACTTATGAACTATAACAGTTTTCCTTCAAGGAGTCATAATCTACCCAAAAAGGTGAATAGAGAAAGTACACTGATGGTGAAAACTCAAATGTCTATTAACATTCTCTCCATCCAAATTTTAGGTTGAAGATGACAACTTGAAAGAAACCTGAAATGGGTTTTATGAGCATCACAGTTCAAATGAATGTGAAGTAATCTTTGCTGATGGGTTAATATGTCTGTACATCCTATGATCTAAGTGTTTAATGACACATAGAATATGATTAGGTCTATAAGAGAATCTTGAAGATTCATAGAAACTGATCACTTCCATGAATCAACTAGATACTAATAAATCATAGAGTTGATTATCACTTTGTGAAAATTTAAACCCTATGAAAATAACTCAGCAAATGATGAAACCATCAAGGAAGAGTGTTTTATTAAAATAGCAGATTTATCTCACACTCACCACCATGCATCTCAAAATATGTTATCTAAATTAGTTATATGCATGAATACGACTGATGGTGGTCAATATGATGATTATCCAAAGATATGAGGAACAAGGGTTTAGAAAACTAACCTAGTAGGACCCATTTAACCATGGGTACCACAAATTAGAAATATATATATATAATCTGCAGGTACTTGGTCTATCTGACCACGCTAAAGAATACTTAAGTAAAAGACTTCAGTCAAAAATACTCAACCAGCAGAAGGCTTAGGACTGTTCAGAAATAATTCTGACAAAACTCCTACATATCAAAGCCTGTCCTTGAAGACCTGCTGAGCTCATCTAAATGAAGCTTAAATGGCTGCTAACCTTCATATAAAAGCAGGCCACTCAACCAAAGATGAAAAAGGGTCTAAGATGCTCAAGTATACAAAACTTGTCCTCAAGGAAGCCCACATCAGAGGATCATCAAGCATCATACATGAGGAACTTATTACGGGAGCAAAAATTCATGAGCACAAGCTGACAAGGAAGACTACGTTCGTAGTGCTGTCAAAGGATCGAAGAATGATCAACTCTGAAGATTTAATGACTTCAGCCATAAAGAGATATGCAGGGATGCTTTCCAATGTACATGAAAGAAAAGAATCACACCCCACTGAAAAGACAACATCAACCATGGGGAAGCAGTGATATGTTAAGAAACAACATCACTGAAATATTCTATGAAGCAATGTACCAGCTATAGAGTCCAAAAAATTTGTGACTGATGAACCAAATGAAGATCCATAGTAAGTAGGAACATCTAAAAATGTACTACTGATAACCTATCAGCTACCCAACTCAAAATCGTGGAGTGCCTACAATTAAACATCTGATCGTAGTGTAAAAGCAGGAAGACACCACGATCACAACAAATGCAATTGTCTGAAGTTGATAGAATACCTCCTCACTAGAAAAGGTCAAAAGAGATATCAGTGCAAATTACTTCTAAAGCATTTCATCTGGAAAGCGCCTCAGGGACAAACCTGACCCTTAGCTCACTCTAAGATGTTGGCCCTTCCTGAGCTACCTGAACCTAGAGGAGTTGCTTAATCAAGTTCATCTCAAGGATCAAGATAGTCGATGATCGCAGAGTAGAGTTTGAGAGAACTCAAAGATCGTGATGTAACCTCTTCGATCGCAGTACAACCTCAACGATCGTAGAAACAGACTCGACGATCGAAGTCTTACAAGAGGTTACTCTTAACTTATAAGGAGCTTGGAAGAACATGACAAATGCTCAAACATTCAAATTATGGGAGATAAGTTTGAAGACTGGTTGGAAAGATGTCCTGTTGAAGAAACGTGCCCAAGGCTTCATGAAGTACATCAGTAGTTGAACCTTACAGGTTCAAAATGAGAAGAATGTTAAAACCATCCAATGCAACATCTCTCAAGTGTTGATCGTTGAGTCAACAAAGGAAAACGTAGAGTCCATAGCTGCCTTATCATGCTACTCTATGAACCAAAGAGGTCAACGGTCAATCCACGTCCCTCAAACGTCTACTATTATAAAAGAGACATCTAACTAAAAAGTTAATGGGGAGTTACAGCTCATTACTAGACATCGTGCAACCAATGGCTAGTTGACACGTCAAAGCGTATGCAGAGTCAGAAAGAACTGCCATAAAGACAAATTCAAATCTGCAAACAGTTACCAGAAACTATTAAACCTTTCTCCTTCCCATTTTCAAACCCTAGAATCCTCTTCAAAGCCAAACCAATCAAACTTCCAGAGCCCAAATCACATTCAGCTAAATCTCTCTGAATCATATACCATATACCTTGAACTCCTCAAATGGCAGAATGGAAAGTCATAACTGATATTCAACTCGGGTTTACAAAGTTTGAAGAATCAGATACGATGTTTAAGGACATACTTGAGCTTGTAAAGAAAGTTAGCTTCTCTGAGTGCTTGGAGGCCAACACTCCAGTTTATACAGAGCTAGTAAAGCAGTTCTACTCAAATGCTTCAACGAATTCTGGGCTTCTGACAACTACGGTGAAAGGATCAAGTCTAAAAATAAGAGCATCAGACATCAATCAATGTCTAGGGTTTCCCAATCAAGGTCTGATAAACTTGGATGAAGTCGACATTGAAGAAGGCAAGAGGCTAATGCGGTACCAATGAAACCCTAGCCTAAAGGACATGAAGAAGAAGGAATTTCCTGAGGAATTCGAGTTCCTGGCTGAAATAGTGGGAAAATGTATACTATGCAAGGATAATGCACACGACATTGTACTCGATCAGTAGTTAAAGAATATGTCTGTGATAGTTCAAAAGAAACAAATCAATTTTGGAGCAATCCTGTTCGATCAAATCTCCAAATGGATAGAAAAGGCTGAGTTGAAGAAATCTACAGAGAAACCACTTACAAGAGTGTTTCATGGAAGATTACTAAGTATTGTGATGAAGAAGAAGCTGGGAAGCAAGATTAAGGATGATGAGGGAGAACCTCTGAATGTTCACAAAGTAATGTCTCCACAACTATGACGCCCCCAAATTCGGGTATCTTCCAACCCGACATATGGTGCTCCACTGTACTAAAATCCATAAAATCGTTCCATTAAAATACAACAAAATGAATGTAATTACCATCTTCTTATTACAATCAAAGTATAATCCTTCCCAGGTTCATAAACCAGTTACATTGTTCATTATTCATAATGTATAATACATATAAACTTACTAATCTATTACACAATGGCTAAGCATCCATCTTAGCTTTGCCCTTATATCTCTTAGCATTCTCAGGACGTTCATCCTTAACTGCAGTAATATAATTCACGCAAGAAGTGAGCATGACAGCTCAGCAAGTTTAATAAAAGATAACAGTAATACCACATTCATGAATTATATAACAATTTCTACATAACTGAACAATAGTTATGAAGTATCATGAAACAATAATACTTTAACAGTTCATAACATCAATTCCCAAAGTATAGAGTAGATTAAGAATTCTGAATCGGTCGATAGTGTGACATCCCAAAAAATTGAATTGTCCTGAATTTAAGTTTAAAGAATTAGTTATTAATAAAATGAATTTTATTAATACTATTCAGTGTTATGTGTTTATTAATCGTTCTATAACCTAGAATGATTATTAATCGGGAGGATTCTGGCTACGAGCTAGACTGAATGAGTAAGAATTTTCAAGATGAAAATGAAAATTTTCTGGGAACATAAATATTTTTGGGGAAAAGGACGAAATATGCACTATTCACCTAACGAAACCTAAGGGTTAGGGTTTGAATAACCTAAGTCGTTCCGAGAGTTCAGTATGTCGAAATGACATTCCATCAAAAGATTTGACGATAATATATCGTGAAAAGTTAATTAAGTTGATTAAAGTTTTTCTTGAAAAACGTGCAAAAATCGGACAAAATAAAAATGATGAAAAGTACTATTATGTACTTTTCACTCGATTAGCTACGTTAGGGGAAACCGTGAAGGAAAACGCTTGACACCAAAAAGAGTTTTTCAGTTTTTCAGAAATCCGAAGAATACGTAAAAGTTAATCGGTAAAGGAAAGACGAAATATCCAAAAATATTTGGATTCCGAGAATCGTAGTTTTTTAAAACTGTCGGACAAAACCCAAAAGACGGAAGCACGAAGCTTCCAAGGGAAGCTTTGTAAGGAGGTGGGGCGGCCACTTGGCCACCAAGTAAAATTGGTGGCTAAGCTTTGAATAGTAAGGAGTGGGGGTGAAATTACTAAAATGCCCTAGCCTTGGTTTTCTATAAATAGAAAGCTTAAGTTAATTATTTTGAGCTTTTGAAAATCCTACTCTTTAATAGAGAGAGAGGGTTCGGATGGGAGAAGAGAGGAAGAGGAATGAGGAAAAACTAGCCCGAGTGCACGCTTTGTCCGACGGAATGAGATTAAAGAAGAACGATAATCCAAACCCTAGCTTCTTCTAATTTTCTTTAAGTTTAATATGTTCAAAAACATAACTTAATGAAGATAAGAGGTAGATGAAGTTAAGAATGAATTAATATGGTTGAAATCATGAGAAAACGAAGAAATAAGAATTAGGAATTTAGTTTATAAATTTCTTAAGGAAGTATAAGATTTGTAAAGATTTTGAGCGATCCGAATGAATCTTATAAATAAGTAGGTCAAATAAGTAGGGAATGATGTTCTATAACATCAAATTGCAAGAAAAAGTAAAATCGTAATCCAAAATATCGATTCAAAATGAAGAACACGCGAAGAACGCGAAGAACATGCGAAGAACGCGAATAACGTTGTTGATGGACAAATTTAAAACCATCGTAGGATAATTATTTTTGATGGACAAGTTTAAAACCATCACGTATAAGTTAGTTGCTTATTGCTTGGTTAAGAATGTTAGAAATGTTCTTGAAGAAGGGATTAAAACTGAGCTATAATGAAGTTATGGCAAAATTTTCGTAAAAGATAAACGAGAATTAGAAAGTTAGTAAATGAACCCAATCATGTAGGGTTTCATAAGAATGTAAGAAAAAGTATAAAACATGAGTCGTGGACTTAAGAACTAATGAATTCCGAGTTCGGATGACCGAATTACGGACGAACGAACGAAGAACGTTAAAAACAAAAAACGAACAAAGGGCAAAGATTAAGTCAATTAAATGGCATGTTAACGGATTCAGAATGAACTTCTGTTTGAGGGTAATCGAGCTATGTAAGATAAGGAAGAAAATGGCTTTGGAACGACCTCGTTCTGAGTTATAACAACTAAGATATGAGATCGTAAAGTAAGCATCTCAAGTCAGTGTAAGACTTAGAAAATTTTTTCTAAGGTTTATGCTCGGCGCCGCAGCGCTAGTCGTGCCTTGGGGGCCGGCGCTGCAGCGCGAGCTCGGGCCATTAGCTACTGCTAATTGGCACCGTAGCAGGAAAAAAAGAGATGGGCACGGCGCCGCGGCGCCAATGGAAGGCAATACCCAGAAATGAGATTTTAACTGCTCAATTTCTCGGGGGATGTGCAAGAAAGAAATATGAATATGTAATTCAACTAATTTAACACTTAATCAAGTGTATTAAACCTTTGATAAAGGTTGAACGAAAAGATTAAATGAAATTAAAAGATGAAGAATGTTGACGCGGGTTACGAACCAATGTCTGGGAAACCGTAGTCACAATGAAACGAACGTGAGGAATTGCTATAATTGTGATTCCTTAAACATTGATTGACTAGGGTAATGAATAACATTTTGATATTATGTCATGGTCATGAGAGATGAATATAAAGCGTTTAGATGCTTTGAACGTAATATTGTTGCGATGAACGATCGGTCTTAGAATACAACGAACCGTATTCATATCGAGCAAACGTTCTAAGTATACATTGGTTGTATGACTTAGACGTTGATGGGAGTAGTAAGTAAGATATGAATTATCATGAAAGCCGTAGCGAACGGTAATAAGATTAATGAAAGCCGAATGTGAGTCGGATGAGAATGTTAGAATGAAATGTTAGCGTTGAACACTTTAACCGACGTGAAGGTTGAGTGTACGCAAATATTAAACGGGTAAAACCTACACTCCGTGTATGGTTTGACCGTAGGATATTCAAGACCAATGATTAAACCGGTGGTTGGTGAAGAAGCTGAATTTAAGACAAGTGCGTATAACGTATAAGAAGCCGAGTTAATGTGTATAACTTGGATAAAGTTTCGAGTCGAATGAATTGGACGCTATAAGATAAGAATAAGATAATGTAAAATGGTTAACGCTATAAATGCGTAGAATGAATATTGAATGATCGTCCTGAGTATACAAAAGATTGTATGACTTAGACGATGATGAATGAATCCTGAGGTATGACATTTAGTTACCAGAAAGCCATAGGGAATAAGAAATTGACTTAACAAACATTATAGTTTAATAGTTCCGTTAAGTTAAGATGAATTTAGGTTGTAGTACAATCGTAACCTTTGATGGTTGACATATGGGAGCTGGGCTAAACAATTCGTTTAGAGAGCAAAGGTATATACAAAACTGGCAACTGATCTAACTCGCTGTTATGGGCAGTGTAGATGAGACGGGAACTTATTTGTTGGTTATTTGTGGGAAACCACTCAGAGGACCATATGGACTACTAGTAGAGACACGATGTGTACTGAGTCCTATGAGAGTTATAAGAAGAAGATAAGAATGTAAATCATCAAAGATGATGAACGTATTAATTAAGACATCGCCGTATATCATGAAGCCGTTAACCGGTAAAGGAAATTGGTCGCGTAAACTTAGTTTGAAAGTACGTGAACCCTAAGAAGTAAAGTAAAGTAAACCAATGCGTAAAGTCAAGTATATGACTAATTGGTGTATGTGTTATTTCCTTATGTGCTACATAGGAATTGGAATGAGCAGTTCAGCGTTAACTATAAGCTGTAGATGTGCGTAAGGCAAGTTTCCTAACTTCATTCATATTTCAAATGAATGCTTGTTTCTAAAACTTCTCAGATGTTGAACTTGAGAAGTTATGTCTATGTGCAAATGCGTGATATTTGTACAAAGTGTTAGAATATATGAGGCCTTGTCCCACAATGTGAACACTTAGGTGTTTCTATGATATGAACTGTTCTGTGATTGAACTGTTCAATATGAGCATGTTCTGTTTATACACGAACCGTTATTGTTAAGTCTATGCTATTGATTCTAGCAAGTTAGAATGTGTATGAAAGAGAGTAGAGAATGAAAGTATTTCAAAAGGAATGTAACTAATGTTTTAAAATGATAGGAATCGAGATTATTCCTATTATTCAAGCTGCTTCATAACCTTTGTTCGGTTATTAAAGTCTTAAAGGAATGTTTAAATTCTTGAAGTTGTTTATTCAACTTTTATGACTTGCTGAGCAATTGAATGCTCATACTTGCTTTAAATTAAAACATTTTCAGCGAACGATGTTAGAAAGAACTTAAGGATCCCATAAAGATCAAGTTGACCGGTATCCAGAAGAAGTACCATTCATTATATGAATGTGCGTAAAGATCATGCGAAGACTTGTAATATAGAATTATAGAATTAAACTATAGAATAGTTTAATGAACGATTATGTATCCTTGGTGGCAGATAAAAGTCACTCTTGTAAGATGAAAAGAATAATGTAATTATCATTATTTGAAATGAAAGAGGTTTTATGGTTTTAGAACCTGGGATTTGAGGATGTATGTTGTTATATTTAGCTATATAATGATGTATGTTTGGAAGAAGATGGGATCGTGACATACGGAATCCAGATGTGAAAATAGACCGGATTTCGGGGAGTTACAGTTTGGTATCAAAGCTGATAGGATATAAATCTTAGGTATGAGTACCAAAGACTATAATTGTAGAGAGAAGGATAAGAAGATCACCACGTGATCATAGTAAATAGTAGTAATAGATGAGATGTTAAACAATGAATGATTTATAGCTAATGCTATGAATAAATGGTACTACGAAGTAGTACGGGAAGAAGAACTCAAATTGAGTTGTAAACGATTGTATACAAATTAAAGAAAATTCGTATTAAGTAAAGAGAAAGTTAGAAGTTGTAAGATTTCAATTGAGGACTCATGTGATAGCTGAGTTGTATGAACCTTTGTATGGGCAGAGGTTTGTGCTTGGTGTAACAACTGCTCAGTTTATTACAGTGATAATCATTGAAATTGGTCGCGCTATCAAGATGTATATGACAAGAAGGTGAATCTTTTCTTATGTATATACTTGATAGGTAGAGAACGATAAGGTAGGTACGAGTTCTTGAAACTCATACTTATGGTAAGTTCGTGACTCATAATTATATGGTATGTTTTTGAACTTCTCAGCGAATGTACGCCTATGGTGTGTCTGGGATAGTTCTTAAACTTATATTATTGTGGAAAGTTCCTAAACTCATAATGTGTGGTAAGTTGATGGAATGTACTAAGGTATATGAATGTTTAGACTGAAATGAGTTATTTTCAGTAGACTTAGCATTGGAGGTGCTAGAGAAGATTAAGTATTGTCATAAGTAAGACAATGAAGGAAGATGGAGATAAGATATTCCAAGTCATCTAACTACGCTAGATTTCGAAGTTTCTTGAATTCGTGCTGAAGTGCGCATTTTGGAAAATGAAAGAATTGGTTCAATTTTTGGAACCAATGGATTTTAAAAGAACTATTCTTGAATATGTCTATGCCAGTTAATTCGGCTGGACAAAAATTGATTTAAAATATCAAAATGAATTTTATATAATCAGTGCATTTGATACAAAGATGGTAAAAGGATGGAATTGTTAATACAATTGAACTTGGTGTTGGATTTGATCTTAGGATCAAGACTCACTATGGTATGATGCATAATGATGAAGTCATAAACTGATGAAGTCCTCAACGTACTGTGAAAAGTGCGGTATCATGACATCATGAAACATTTTGATGTATTACAAAAGGAATTTAAAGAATTGGTCGATGTCAAGTGAATTGACTAGACGAATGTTTCAAGCCGATGTCCAATTTATTGGTATGGTCTAAGCTACTTGATTTGGATAAGACGAATGATATGTCACGATTAAAAGAAAATCAAGCTTTCTTTGAAGAGCTATGCCAAACCAAATTATTTTGGTGCGAAATCCAATGATTAAGTCTGAGGTGAACATACCCTGAAATGGGGTTATACGTTAGGTTGATCACCTATGTATGGAAGAGGTAGTTTACCTTCTTTGTGATTGTAAACTTACCGTGTAAGAAAGGTTTACGGCGAAAGGCTTTTTAACCTAGTAAGAGTTCATGGTCGATTTGACCCCTCAGCAAAAGTATAAAATGCTTTAAAGGAATCCTTATATTCCTAGTTATTCCTTTCACTTCATGATTCTTGATAAGTTATGAAGGGTATGGAATGTATGAAATATAAGAACTTCTTTGAAGAGAAGTTGAGAAGAAGGGTTAACTAAAATTTCGAGGACAAAATTCTATGAAGAAGGGGAGAATGTGAGGACCCGGGTAAGGGTTTGGTTTTATGAAATTCTGAGGACGAATTTTTTTTAAGGAGGGAAGAATGTGACCACCCGAAAAATCGGATTGTCCTAAATTTAAGTTTAAAGAATTAGTTATTAATAAAATGAATTTTATTAATACTATTCTGTGTTATCGTTCTATAACCTAGAATGATTATTAATCAGGAGGATTCTGGCTACGAGCTAGAATGAACGAGTAAGAATTTTCAAGACGAAAATGAAAATTTTTCAGAAACAAAAATATTTCCAGGGAAAAGGACGAAATAGGCACTATTCACCTGACGAAACCGAAGGGTTAGGGTTTGAATAACCTAAGCCGTTCCGAGAGTTCGGTATGTCGAAATGACATTTCGTCGAAAGATTTGAAAATAATATATCGTGAAAAGTTAATTAAGCAGATAAAAGTTTTTCTCGAAAAACGTGTAGAAATCAGACGAAATAAAAATGACAAAAATTTCTATTATGTACTTTTCACTCGTTTAGCTACGTTAGGGGAAAATGTGAAGGAAAACGCTTGACACCAAAAAGTGATTTTTAGTTTTTTGGAAATGCGAAGAATACGTAAAAGTTAATCGGTAAAGGAAAGACGAAATATTCAAAAATATTTGGATTCCGAGAATCGCAGTTTTTTAAAACTGTCGGACGAAACCCAAAAGATAGAAGCATGAAGCTTCCAAGGGAAGCTATGTAAGGAGGTGGGGCAGCCACTTGGCCACCAAGTAAACTTGGTGGATAAGCTTTGAATAGTAAGGAGGTGGGGGTGAAATGACTAAAATGCCCCTACCCTTGGTTTTATATAAATAGAAAGCTTAAGTTCATTATTTTAAGCTTTTGAAAATCCTACTCTTTGAAAGAGAGAGAGAGAGATGGTTCAGATGGGAGAAGAGAGGAAGAGGAATGAGGAAAAGCTAGCCCGAGTGCACGCTTTGTCCGACGGAAGGAGATTAAAGAAGAACGGTAATCCGAACCCTAGCTTCGTTTAATTTTCTTTAAATTTAATATGTTCAAAAACATAACTTAATGAAGATAAGAGGTAGATGAAGTTAAGAATGAATTCATATGGTTGAAATCATGAGAAAACGAAGAAATAAGAATTAGGAATTTAGTTTATAAATTTCTTAAGGAAGTATAAGATTTGTAAGGATTTTGAGTGATCCGAATGAATCTTATGAATGAGTAGGTCAAATAAGTAGGGAATAATGTTCTATAACATCAAATTCCAAGAAAAAGTAAAATCGTAATAAAAAATATCTATTAAAAATGAAGAACACGTGAAGAACGCGAAGAACACACGAAGAACACGAAGAACGTTGTTGATGGACAAATTTAAAACCATCATAGGATAATTATTGTTGATGGACAAGTTTAAAACCATCGCGTATAAGTTAGTTGCTTATTGCTTGGTTATGAACGTTAGAAACGTTCTTGAAGAACAGATTAAAACTGAGTTATAACGAAGTTATTGAAAAATTTTCATAAAAGATAAACGAGAATTAGAAAGTTAGTAAATGAACCCGATCATGTAGGGTTTCATAAGGATATAAGAGAACATATAAAACGTGAGTTGTGGATTTAAGAACGAACGAATTCCGAGTTCGGATGACCGAATTACGGACGAACGAACGAAGAACATTAAAAACATAAAACGAACGAAGGGTAAAGATTAAGCCAATTGAATGGCATATTAATGGATTACGAATGAAATTCTGTCCGAGGTAAATCGAAGTACATAAGATAAGGAAGAAAATGGCTTTGGAACGACCTTGTTCTGAGTTATAACAACTGAGATATGAGATCGTAAAGTAAGCGTCTCAAGTCAGTGTAAGAGTTAGAAAATTTTTTCTAGGGTTTATGCTCGGCGCCACAGCGCGAGTCGTGCCTTGGGGGCTGGCATTGCAGCGCGAGCTCGGGCCATTAGCTACTGCTAATTGGTGCCATAGCACGAAAGAAAGAGAAGGGCACGGCGCCGCGGCGCCAGTGCAGGGCAATACCCAAAAATGAGATTTTAACTGCTCAATTTTTCGTGGGATGTGCAAGAAAGAAATATGAATATGTAATTCAACTAATTTAACACTTAATCAAGTGTATTAAACCTTTGATGAAGGTTGAACAAAAAGATTAAATGAGATTAAAAGATGAAGAATGTTGACGTGGGTTACGGAACCAATGTTTGGGAAACCGTAGTCACAATGAAATGAATGTGTGGAATTGCTATAATTGTGATTCCTTAAACGTTGATTAACTAGGGTAATGAATAATATTTTGATGTTATGTTATGGTCATGAGAGATGAATATAAAGCGTTTAGATGATGTGAACGCAATGTTGTTGCAATGAACGATCGGTCTTAGAATACAACGAACCGTATGGCTTTTACATTAGGAAAGAATAATGAAATGAGGTTTAGGTGATGAGTAATGAATGAAAGTAATTAAAACCTTAGATGAAGGTTGAATAGAATTAAGAGGTAAGTAACGTAAATGTTGAATACGTAAATGATCCTCGTTAATCGTATTCATGTCGAGCAAACGTTCTAAGTATACATTGGTTGTATGACTTAGACGTTGACGGGAGTAGTAAGTAAGATATGAATTATCATGAAAGTCGTAGTGAACGGTAATAAGATTAATGAAAGCCGAATTTGAGTCGGATGAGAATGTTAGAATGAAATGTAAGCGTTGAACACTTTAACCGACGTGAAGGTTGAGTGTACGCAAATATTAAACGGGTAAAACCTACACTCCGTGTATGGTTTGACCGTAGGATATTCAAGACCAATGATTAAACCGGTGGTTGGTGAAGAAGCTGAATTAAAGACAAGTGCGTATAACGTATAAGAAGTCGAATTAATGTGTATAACTTGGATAAAGTTTCGAGTCGAATGAATTGGACGTTATAAGATAAGAATAAGATAATGTAAAATGGTTAACGCTATAAATGCGTAGAATGAATATTGAATGATCGTCCTGAGTATACAAAAGATTGTATGACTTAGACGATGATGAATGAATCCTGAGGTTTGGTATTTAGTTGCCAGAAAGCCATAAGGAATAAGAAATTGACTTAATGAACATTATAGTTTAATAGTTCGGTTAAGTTAAGATGAATTTAGGTTGTAGTACAATCGTAACCTTTAATGGGTGATATATGGAAGCTGGGCTAAACAATTCCTTCAGAGAGCGAAGTTATATACAAAACTGGCAACCGATCTAACTCGCTGTTATGGGCAGTGTAGATGAGATGGGAACTTGTTTGTTTGTTGTTTGTGGGAAACCACTCAGAGTACCATATGGACTACTAGCAGAGACACGATGTGTACTGAGTCCTAGGAGAGTTATAAGAAGAAGATAAGAATGTAAATCATCAAAGATGATGAACGTATTAAGTAAGATATCTCCGTATGTCATGAAGCCGTTAACAGGTAAAGGAAGTTGATCGCATAAACTTAGTTTATAAGTACGTGAACCCTAAGAAGTAAAGTAAAGTAAACCAATGAGTAAAGTCAAGTATATGACTAATTGGTGTATGTGTTATTTCCTTATGTGCTACATAGGAATTGGAATGAGCAGTTCAGCGTTAACTATAAGCTGTAGCTGTGCGTAAGGCAAGTTTCCTAACTTCATTCATATTTCAAATGAATGCTTGTTTCTAAAACTTCTCAGATGTTGAACTTGAGAAGTTCTGTCTATGTGCAAATGTGTGATATTTGTATAAGGTCTTAGAATTTATGAGGCCTTGTGCCACAATGTGAACACTTTGGTGTTTCTATGATATGAACTGTTCTGTGATTGAACTGTTTAGTATGGGCATGTTCTGTTTATACATGAACCGTTATTGTTAAGTCTGTGCTATTGATTCTAGCGAGACAGAACGTGTATGAATGACAGTAGAGAATGAAAGTATTTCAAAAAGGAATGTAACTAATGTTTTAAAATGATTGGAATCGAGATTATTCCTATTATTCAAGCTGCTTCATAACCTTTGTTCGGTTATTGAAGTTTTAAAGGAATGTTTAAATTTTTGAAGGTTTTTGTTCAACTGCTATAACTTGCTGAGCAATTGAATGCTCACACTTGCTTTAAATAAAAATATTTTCAGCGAACGATGTTAGAAAGAACTTAAGGATCTCATAAAGATCAAGCTAATCGGTATCCAGAAGAAGTGCCATTCATTATATAAATGTGCGTGAAGATCAAACGAAGACTTGTAATATAGAATGATAGAATTAAACTATAGAATAGTTTAATGAACGATTATGTATCCTTGGTGGCGGATAAAAGTCACTCTTGTAAGATGAAAAGAATAATGTAATTATCATTATTTGAAATGAAAGAGGTTTTAAGGTTTTAGAACCTGGGATTTGAGGATGTATGTTGTTATATTTAGCTATATAATGATGTATGTTTGGAAGAAGATGGGATCATGACGTATGGAATCCGGATGTGAAAATAGACCGGATTTCAGGGCGTTACAAGTTGGTATCAAAGCTGATAGGTTATAAATATTAGGTATTAGTACCTAAGACTATAATCATAGAGAGAAGGATAAGAAGATCACCACGTGATCATAGTAAATTGTAGTAATAGATGAGCTGTTAAATGATGAATGATTTATAGCTAATGCTATGAATGAATGGTACTACGAAGTAGTACGGGAAGAAGAACTCAGATTAAGTTGTAAAGGATTGTATACGAATTAAAGAAAATTCGTATTAAGTAAAGAGAAAAGATTGTAGCACTAAGGCTGTTATATCCGCATTACTTACGAACACTTCTAGTTGATCAGCCTATTGTACTCTATGTTGATCAACACTCATTCATTAAACGTATTTACGTTTAATATTTTTGGCAAACTCGCGTGCCCATCGAATAATCGATGAAAAATACTTTTGTTTGTTCATAGACAAACCTTACCTTCACGTCCGTACCAATTACTTGGCATAGGATAACGTTAACATTTCTATATAGAAAGATATGAATCATAATCAATCTATATCTTATGAATAGTCTAGCCGAGTTAAAATCTGGCATCCACCCATTATTTAAAACCAGTCGTGCAATTCAGTTCAACGAATCACATAAAACTTGGATAACTTGGAAGTTAGACAAGCGTTAAGAAAACTTTCCTTTCAGTGTCTTCAAATAACTTAATCGACTGACCACAGCCTTTATAGAATCTACATGATATATTCATATAGCAGACTGTAATTAGATAACAAACAAATGTTCACATTATTTTACCAACTTCTTTCTCTTCTATGTCTTAGTTAACTTAATATTAATAATAATGTCAACTCGACTCATTACCCTTCATCCCGGCTCATTACTCAACTAACATTATTAACCGAACTCGAGCATCGTTGATAAAGTACCAACTTTGTTCATTATTCATAACCTATTAACATGCATTCAACTCCTAAGTTCAATACCATATACCTTAGTATAGGTAGTATATGAATAGCTTTAATACACTTATGAAGTGTACAAACTTTACCCCTATAAGTCCCTAAACATTTGAAGTTCAAAACCTAAGTCACTATTCAAAGCCTTACACTCTGTTGGGTAAAATCTAGTTACGCACAATACGCAAGTATACGTGGTCAACAAGTAATAAAGTGATGAGTAGAGTATCGTTCCCACAGAGACTTATTAGCAAAAATCTCAACTTACAATTACCAATCTTCTATTAACCCTAATTTTATTAAACAAATCAAATTAAATGATTAAAAATAACTATTCTAAATTAAAAAGTAATTAAACTATCACAAACCAATCACAAATATCAAAATCTAGAATTTCAAACAATTAATGGAGAATTAGACTTATGAGTTCACCCTAAGCTTCACTCTGATTTTAACACTTTTATTCCAATTCAACTCACTATTCCAGTTTATTAATCAAGAACACGAAAGTAGTATTAACCACCTCTCGATGCACTAATACCGTATTAACGTCAATCCACAATTAAGATAGAAATCCGTTAAACACCTTAAGCAACTAACTCACTATATCTCTATGTGAATTACAATTGAAGAAGGTTGAAGAATAAGTTCTCTATACGATTACATGCGATGTCAAGCATATCTCTACCTTAACACTCATCAAGTTTAAGCTATTAACAAAATCCTGAACACATGCTATATCAACTAGGTCTAGATTTGAATATCCTCTCTCGATTCCATCCAACTCCACAAAGAATTGTTGATCAGGCAATTTATAGATTCAAGCACAAATTAATATAGATAAACTGGAAATAGCTTATTAAATTGGAAATCAAAGTTTACAAAACCATAGATTCACTTAAAAGATCCATCATAAGCCTAAAAAGTGATTTAGTTCATAATAAACGAAATAAACACTGAATAAATCATGGAAATCATCTTTTCAATTACAAATAATAAACTAAGATGAAGAATATTGAAAAACACCCCTCACGTAGCCTAGAATCGCAATCGTCTCGAAAATCGCCTTGAAATACTCCTCCTATGCTTGCTAGAAAAGCTGAGATTTTTCTTCGTAATTTTTCCTTGTGTCTCTCTAATCTCAGAGTTTTATATCCATATATATACTACCACATGTATTTTGACTATAATTCCATGCATATACAAGTCCCAAGTCATTACCATCTCTAAAACTCCACACTTGTAGCACTAGAAACCAACTAGGAGTCTTTATTTCCGAGTACCCAGCCCCAGCTGGACATTTTCCTTTGCATTACCCAGCCCCGGCTGGGTAGCATTCTGATTTTGTTGCCCAGACACCCAGCCCCGGCTGGGTGGTAAAGCCTAAAAAGACCCAGCCCCGGCTGGGCACCAAGCTGTCAATTTATTTTTCCGCTATTACCTCCTCTGCTAAAACTGCCATAACTTTCAAACCGGGAAGAATTACGAGGCCCGAGACCTATCAAATCGAAGCTATCGACGAGATCTACAACTTTCGTTCTTTGATCTTTCAGAAATAACAAACAGATGACTGTCGAAATCGCATCGGAAGCAGCTGTTACTGTGTAACGACAATCAAAACAACTCAAAACTTTGTCTTTGTTGCTAGAAACCATACTCTCGCATCCGAGCTTCTAATTAAAATGACGTAAGATGTTCCGGGATTGCCAATAAAGAATCTCTTCACATAATCTAAGTTCCACGCCACACACAAGAAATGCACACAAAATAAACACGAAAACCCGAACTTTAACCGGAATTGCTTTTCCTTGCAAATTTTATACCAATAGTCGCTCATGCCGCTTTCAAGCATATAATCTACAAAATGGAAACAAAATGCATGAAAAGTCACTAAGAAACATGAGATTAAACAAATAATTCAAGTACTAGATGCTGGATAAGTAGGTATACAACCGACTTATCAAATATTTCCCGTTTTATTCTTTATTTTTTCTTTCTTTTTTTTTACTTTTAACCATGACTGTGCAATGTCTCATTCCATTAGGCTAACAGTTCTACCCCTTAGCGAGCTTTCGACCAACGACTCCCAGACCATATAAGACCTTAGGGCGCTAGGTTTTAAGATACCCCTTCGGGCGTACTTGCTCAAGTAACAAAGGCCCCGAAACAAAACTAGCCACTGTATTTTTTCATTTTTTTTTGAAGCTTATATATCCCAATTTTTTTTCTCGAACTTAAGTTTTTATCGAACTTTAGTCATCACTACTTATTCTTCTCATTCTTTCATTCAAACTAGCATTATCCTTTAGAGTCGCATTATGTATCAATTTAAACTCAATCAATCAACAAGTTGTTTTTATTGTGCTATCCTTATTATACCAGTTTCAAACAGAAAAAGATTCAATTCATAACAAGAAATCACATCAAAAGCTCTAATAATCAGTATTATACTTGTCTACTCAATCCCATTCTCATCATTGGCCAAAATAAACTGTAAATATCAAACAGCTGGACTCATGCAAGATGAACATAGTAACTAACTATTATTTTTGAATTTTTGAATATTTGATTTTTTTTTTGATTTTTTTTTTATAATGAACCTAAACTAAATTAACAACATATGCAAAATAACATAACATAAACTAAACATGCGATAATGAACCTAAACAAAACTCCCCCAAACTTAGCAATTACAATGTCCTCATTGTAAGAATATAACGATAAATAGAAGAGAACTTCCCTGTAATCAGCTAAGCGTGAGTTGATGGTGGCGATGGCGGCGACGATCATTTTGCTATCCATTGGACCTCCAATACCTGCAATGAAGAGAGATAACATGGATTAGATTATAAGAGAGCTTAATAAGAAAATTAATTCCTATCTACTAAATAAACTAGTGAAGCATATAAATATAAATATTCCTGGGTTGCCTCCCAGTCAGCGCTTGATTTATAGTCTTTCAGCCTAACTTTGTCTGGTCAATGCTATTCAATTCCTCTTCGAAAGTTGAGGAACCCTCCATCCATCGGAAATAATATAGCTTTTGGTAGGTTCCCATTTGTGATAGCCATTGCATCAAAGTCACCTAGCATGCTCTGGTTTGGTATGATCTCAACCAAGAACGTCCCACAGCTAGGTGTTTTCTTCATTGTGTATGTGATCACTTTGGGGCATGGAAGCTTGTCACACACAATGTGCTCTTCGTCTATCTTCTCTTTCTCGTCCCACCATGGATTCAAAATTGTACTCACTCTTACGTCAATAAGATCTTCGCCGACGACATGACTACCAAGCGGGCACGGTTTTGCAAATCTAACCAGATCGTTGAACTTTGGTGGAGACCCATTTAGATCTTTGTGGACCTCTATTTCATTATCCCCAATTGTCTCTACACTTCCTATACCTTGTGGCTCATCCAGTTGCAGATTTGGTTCGAGTTCTCTGTCAATTTCGTCATCCATGTCATAAAGCCAAGTGTTTGGAGGAAGGTTGCTTACGGCTTCGGTCATTTTCTCTATCTGATCCGCAAGATTTTGAATTGACCTCGCTTGATTACTCATTCTCTCCTCATTTGATGCTATGAACTTGGACACCAATTCCTCTAACCTTGACTTTTCTTTTTCAGTCTTGGAAGCCATGTATTGAGGACCATTGGTTGAGGCAGTGAGGAGTTGTTCCATTCGATTATTAAAATTTTGGGTTGATAACTCCTGACTCATTATCATCTCTTCTTTTTCTGCTATAATCCTTAACATGAATTCCTCGAAATCTGAATTGTCTTCTTGTTGCATTGGAGGTGGATTTGAGAAATTTGATGGATATGTTGGATTTGGAGCAGAGTATTGGTCCTGATAATTGTAGCTCCATGAAGAATCCGGGTGATACCCCCAAACTTGATGGTAATTATCATATGCATACTGGTTGAGGTATACACCACCTTGTTTTCGCCGCCCAAAACTAACGGTGCATTGATGACTCGGATGGTTGCCAGCACAATAGTCACACATGATTGCCATCCTTTGACTCTGTTGGGCTGCGATAACGTCCAACTTCCTCGAAAGTTCTTTAATTTGTGCTGACATTGCGGAAAGTGTCGCGAGTCTGTCAATCTCCTTTTCTTTTGGTTGAGTCATGTTCGTGTATAGCCATTGATACGCAAAGTCATCCATGGTACCTGAAAAGAGAGAAATATAGGAAGAGAATTAAAAATAAAAATAAAAATGTTTAAATTAAGACTAATTTGATTGAAATTAATATTGGTAAAAAATATTAAACTAATTCCCCGGCAACGGCGCCAAAAACTTGTTGGGTAAAATCTAGTTACGCACAACACGCAAGTATACGTGGTCAACAAGTAATAAAGTGATGAGTAGAGTATCGTTCCCACAGAGACTTATTAGCAAAAATCTCAACTTACAATTACCAATCTTCTATTAACCCTAATTTTATTAAACAAATCAAATTCAAGGATTAAAAATAACTATTCTAAATTAAAAAGTAATTAAACTATCACAAACCAATCACAAATATCAAAATCTAGAATTTTAAACAATTAATGGAGAATTAGACTTATGATTTCACTCTAAGCTTCACTCTGATTTTAACACTTTTATTCCAATTCAACTCACTATTCCAGTTTATTAATCAAGAACACGAAAGTAGTATTAACCACCTCTCGATGCACTAATACCGTATTAACGTCAATCCACAATTAAGATAGAAATCCGTTAAACACCTTAAGCAACTAACTCACTATATCTCTATGTGAATTACAATTGAAGAAGGTTGAAGAATAAGTTCTCTATACGATTACATGCGATGTCAAGCATATCTCTACCTTAACACTCATCAAGTTTAAGCTATTAACAAAATCCTGAACACATGCTATATCAACTAGGTCTAGATTTGAATATCCTCTCTCGATTCCATCCAACTCCACAAAGAATTGTTGATCAGGCAATTCATAGATTCAAGCACAAATTAATATAGATAAACTGGAAATAGCTTATTAAATTGGAAATCAAAGTTTACAAAACCATAGATTCACTTAAAAGATCCATCATAAGCCTAAAAAGTGATTTAGTTCATAATAAACGAAATAAACACTGAATAAATCATGGAAATCATCTTTTCAATTACAAATAATAAACTAAGATGAAGAATATTGAAAAACACCCCTCACGTAGCCTAGAATCGCAATCGTCTCGAAAATCGCCTTGAAATACTCCTCCTATGCTTGCTAGAAAAGCTGAGATTTTTCTTCGTAATTTTTCCTTGTGTCTCTCTAATCTCAGATTTTTATATCCATATATATACTACCACATGTATTTTGACTATAATTCCATGCATATACAAGTCCCAAGTCATTACCATCTCTAAAACTCCACACTTGTAGCACTAGAAACCAACTAGGAGTCTTTATTTCCGAGTACCCAGCTCCAGCTGGACATTTTCCTTTGCATTACCCAGCCCCGGCTGGGTACCATTCTGATTTTGTTGCCCAGACACCCAGCCCCGGCTGGGTGGTAAAGCCTAAAAAGACCCAGCCCCGGCTGGGCACCAAGCTGTCAATTTATTTTTCCGCTATTACCTCCTCTGCTAAAACTGCCATAACTTTCAAACCGAGAAGAATTACGAGGCCCGCGACCTATCAAATCGAAGCTATCGACGAGATCTACAACTTTCGTTCTTTGATCTTTCAGAAATAACAAACAGATGACTGTCGAAATCGCATCGGAAGCAGCTGTTACTGTGTAACGACAATCAAAACAACTCAAAACTTTGTCTTTGTTGCTAGAAACCACACTCTCGCATCCGAGCTTCTAATTAAAATGACGTAAGATGTTCCGGGATTGCCAATAAAGAATCTCTTCACATAATCCAAGTTCCACGCCACACACAAGAAATGCACACAAAATAAACATGAAAACTCGAACTTTAACCGAAATTGCTTTTCCTTGCAAATTTTATACCAATAGTCGCTCATGCCGCTTTCAAGCATATAATCTACAAAATGGAAACAAAATGCATGAAAAGTCACTAAGAAACATGAGATTAAGCAAATAATTCAAGTACTAGATGCCGGATAAGTAGGTATACAACCGACTTATCAAATACCCCCAAACTTAAACATTTGCTTGTCCTCAAGCAAAAACAAAATAAAGATAAAGATGCAACACAATGCAATAGAATGGAATGGAATGCAACTAATATACATGCTTACAAATCCAGAAATATCATAGAATCAAAATTATTTTTCCGGCCTCAGAGAAATCAAGCAAACACTACAACACTTCATATAAAAAACATTCAATAATTTCCTATCAATCCTCAAATCTTAAACCGTTATCACTGGTATAGTGTGCGTGTGTTCAACATCCATGCTAATTGATACAAATTCAAATTCAATACATAACCAATCTCTTAGGAAGAAATATACAGGGCAAACATCAAAATAATTCAAAAGTAGACGAGTTCCAACTAAAACTAAACAATTACCACTTTCAGGGGTTCACATAGGGTACTTATACTTTATATTATTAATTTATTTATTTTTATTGCTATCACGGGGGCTTTTTGGTCTTTTCCCGTTTTTTTTAATAGATATTTTAACATGACTGTGCAATGCCTCATTCCATTAGGCTAACAGTGCTACCCCTTAGCGAGCTTTCAACCAACGACTCCCAGACCATAAAAGACCTTAGGGCGCTAGGTGTTAAGACACCCCTACGGGCGTACTTGCTCAAGTAACAAAGGCCCCGAAACAAAACTAGTCACGATATATAATCATTTTTTTTATTATTATTATTTTTTTTATAAAGCTTATGTACCCCACATTTATCCCCCCAAACTTAGTTCTTACTTAATTCTTCGTCTTTACTGCCTATCCTTGTCATTTTCTTATTTACACTAGCATTATCCTCATGAAACTCCTTATGTATCAATTTGAACTAATCAGTCAACATAGGTGTTATTAACGTGCTACCCTTTTTATACCAGTTTCAAACAAGCACAAGATCCAATTCATAACAAGAAATCACATCAAAAGCTCTAATAATCAGCATTATACTTGTCTACTCAATTCCAATCTCATCATTGGCCAAACTAAACTGAACTATCAAACAGCTGGACTCATGCAAGATGAACGTAATAACTAACTATTATTTTTGTATTTTTTTTTTAATTTTTTTTTTTTAGATATATATGCTAAACAAAAAATGATTGCAACGATGAATAAAACTATTTACATTCCTAAGCTACTATGCAACTACATGATTACTTGAATGCAACACTTAACAATCCTAAACATAAACCATGAACTAACCTGTGCAAACCTAACTAATGAAATCAAATATGCAACATGTAACATGCGACTAAATCCCCCAAACTTGAAAATTACAATGTCCACATTGTAAAGATAACGCAATAAATAAGAGAGGACTTCCCTGTAATCGCCTAAGTGTGGGTTGGTGATGGGTGGTGTTCTTCATCGAAATCGCTGGGTGGAAACCTTGGCATTGGTGCTGGTTGTTGGTAAGGGAATTGGGCAGTAGGATTAAAGCTCTGGAGCGTAGTGTTCAATGAGGCGAAAGATACATTCATGGCCTCAAACATGTGGTCCTGCCTTGCTGCTAGTCTCCGCATTTCTCTTCGTGCTTCCTTGGTGTGTTCATCCAATTGTCGTTGAAGATTGAGGAATTGAGGGCTAGATATTACTCCGGGCTGCTGAGATGTCCCTCCCAACGCCTCATTCCCCTGACACTCATCGTCATCTGAGGTGTCCTCAGCGTCAGCCTCATCCTCCGAGGCTGAGGGAAATTCAAATCCGACTCCTCTCGGGTGCGACTCACCTCCTGGCCACACAACATATCTTGCAATCATTTTTGAGTCAAGTGTCTTCAGTGGCATCTGTGTTATCTCATCATCTGACCAACGCACTCTTGCTTGTATACACAATCCACATATAAGTGATGGGTGTGGCAATCCGCCAGAGAATGGTCCTCGAAGGCATCTTCGGATTGAAAAGTTAATTACAGCCCCTATGTCCATGATGAAATCTTGTACCATAGCATATAATAACACTGCCTTATCCTTAGACACGTCTGACGTGTGTGTAGATGGAAGTAATTTAGCGCACAGGAAGGCGTACAATATTTTCCCATACCGACTGAGATCCTTACTGCGAAAGCCAGTGGCACCATGATTTGATTTTTTCCATGAGGTACTTGGCTTTGTCATCTCTTGCATAATAGCCTCATAATCTGGATCATTATCACGTAAGTCCTGGTACTGGCAGTGTCTCGGTACTCGTAACTGATAGTACGTGTTGATGGCATCGGCACTGAAAGGCACTAACCTACCTCGTACAAAAGCATTGTAGGGGGCTTTATCCTCGGCGTTAGCGTAGAATTCTTTGACCACACTTACAACTGCGGGTTCAGGTTCTGCTGTTAATTTATTCCAACCTTTTTGATATATTTGTTGCATCATTTCGCCATCCTCAGGCTCAGGTGCCAACCCCCGCTCAGGTGTGAGTGCTTTTGTTACCATATAATTGTAACGGTCGGCGGCGGCGGCACTTATGAATTTTCGCCTATCAAAGGTTCTTGTTGGTTTTGTGGTCCCCGAACTCTCTCCTCGTTGCCTTTTTGATGTCGGTTTTGGTGCCATTGATTTGGAATTGAAGAGTTTTTCCCCCAAACTTTACTTAAGCAGTCTGTCAAACACTTGGTGTGCAAGATTTAAAATTCCCACAAACTTGGTTATTTGGCTTGAATTGTGGTGATAGAAGATGAAGAATTAGCAAACCAACTTCTTACTTTCAATATATGTCGAATTTGTTTGTAGAGAATTGTACAAATCTTATCCTTGAACTTCCAATTGGTGTGAATTTAGGTTGTTAGATTGTGTGGTGAATGGGTGGTTTGAAGAAGAAGAATTTATGTGAGTGGGTAGTGGGTGACTAGGTGGGAGGAGTGGGATTGTTGATCGTAGGTGTAGGTTATGAAGGTGTGGGCTGGTATGAAGATGAAGTATGATGGAATTTGGACAGCAACTACCTTGCAC
The DNA here is from genome assembly GCA_020205505.1 of Panax japonicus. Lineage (NCBI taxonomy): Eukaryota > Viridiplantae > Streptophyta > Magnoliopsida > Apiales > Araliaceae > Panax > Panax japonicus. The sequence continues at coordinate 36,000,984 of CM035093.1, read as the reverse complement.
TAACTGCCGTATGTGATGAGGATGGTAGGAAGTTCAAAGTGCTTGGGAATTGGTCAGCAACTGCCGTGTACAATCAGGACATCCAGCCCCGGCTGGGTTTTTAGTGCTATAAGGTGTCAGCCCCGGCTGGACAATCTGCTGCGAAAACAGAAGGGTACCCAGCCCCAGCTGGGTGATTTGTTCTTTGCAGGTACAGCCCCGGCTGGGTTGTCTTCTTGCAAAGCAGAATGGGTGCCAGCCCCAGCTGGGTGTTTTATTCTTTGCATGTCCAGCCCCGGCTGGGTTATCTGTCAAGCCTCTTAGTTGCTGGAGCATTGTTTCTGCTGACTCACTACATGTGCATCATATAGCTTTTTCTTTGCATACCTAAACACATGAAAGCATACCCATCATTAGAATATAGGATAACACACATGCACACATAAACAACATGTACCGTATCGCGGGGGGCTTCGCCCCCCGCACCCCCCCGCGACCTTCGGGGCAACCCTGACGGCACGAGCTCCGCTCCACTCCGCACTAGCCTTTTTCAGCGGCTTCTATATTATGAGTCACAGGTTACCTATCAGTAGAAATGGAGCAATTTCAAGCATAGGGCTAAGATTATTTAAAAATTAAGTATACTATAAATCCTACATAACTATATTCTAGACCAATTATTTTTTTGTTTTTTTTGATTTTTTTTTAATTAAACTACAAGTTCACTAGTATTGATAAAATTTACTTAAGAAAAGAAAACTGAAAGAAATAAAAATAAGCATAAAAATAAAATTGGGTTGCCTCCCAATGAGCGCTTGATTTTAAGTCGTTCAGCCTGACTACTCCCTGTTTATGGTGCGTCTGCAAGTGTGATAGCTATGACGTCCGTATTAGACTCGCCACCCCAATAGTGCTTTAATCTGTGACCGTTGAACTTGAAAGTTTCTAAAGGATTCCGACTGTAGATTTCAACGGCGCCATGTGAGAACACCCTTTTTATTGTAAATGGTCCTGACCATCGTGACTTAAGCTTGCCTGGGAACAATCTCAACCGTGAGTTGAACAAAAGGACTGATTGCCCTGGCTCGAACGTTCTTTGCATAATTTTCTGGTCGTGCCATCTTTTCACCTTTTCCTTGTATAACTTAGAGTTCTCGTAGGCTTGAAGACGGAATTCGTCAAGTTCATTTAGCTGAAGTAGTCTCTTTTCACCTACGGCTGTTTGATCGAAATTGAGTTTCTGAATCGCCCAATAAGCTTTATGTTGTAATTCGACCGGTAAGTGACAAGCCTTTCCATACAGTAGTTGATATGGTGACATCCCGATCGGTGTTTTATACGCAGTCCGGTATGCCCATAATGCGTCGTCCAACCTGAGCGACCAATCCTTCCGATTCGGATTCACCACTTTTTCCAAGATTCTCTTGACTTCCCTATTCGAGACCTCAGCTTGTCCGCTAGTTTGGGGATGATAAGCTGTAGCTACCTTATGGTTGACCCCATACTTTGCCAAGAGAGCTGTGAACGACTTGTTGCAAAAGTGACTACCTTCGTCACTGATAATTGCCCTAGGCGTGCCAAACCTTGTGAAAATGTTCTTTTGTAGAAATTTGAGGACCACCTTGGCATCGTTTGTCGGTAAAGCTGCAGCTTCAACCCATTTTGATACGTAGTCCACTGCAAGTAGAATGTACTGATTGTTCAGAGACGATGGGAATGGCCCCATGAAATCAATACCCCATACATCAAAAAGTTCAACTTCAAGAATCGTTTGTAGAGGCATCTCATTCCGTTTTGAAATATTGCCCACTCTTTGACATCTATCACACGTTTTAACAAAATGGTGGGCGTCCTTAAATAGTGTAGGCCAATAAAACCCAGATTGCAACACCTTTGCAGCTGTCCTCTCACTTCCATAATGTCCGCCATATGCAGATGAGTGACACTCATGCAGGATGTTCTTCACTTCACTGTAAGGCACACACCTTCTAATCATTTTGTCGGCGCACTGTTTGAACAAATAAGGATCATCCCACATGTACCATTTCACGTCATGAAGAAACTTCTTTTTTTGTTGTCTCGTGAGATCAGGTGGAAGTACGTTGCTCACCAGATAATTTGCATAATCCGCATACCAAGGAAATTCTGCATTTAGTCCAAACAGTTGTTCATCCGGGAATGATTCATTGATTTCACATTTGTCCTCTTTCAATTTTCCTTGATTTTCCAGCCTGGATAAGTGATCGGCTACCTGATTCTCTGTCCCTTTTCTATCTTTTATTTCCAGATCAAACTCTTGAAGTAGGAGAATCCATCGGATAAGGCGTGGCTTAGCATCTTTTTTCGCTATTAAATACTGAATAGCCGCATGATCCGTGTAGACTATAACCTTTGTTCCGATCAAATAGGCCCGAAATTTATCAAATGCATACACTACTGCAAGTAATTCTTTTTCTATAGTTGTGTAGTTTAATTGAGTCTCTGTGAGTGTTTTACTTGCATAGTAAATAACATGAAATATCTTGTCTCGGCGTTGACCCAAAACAGCCCCAACTGCATAATCACTTGCATCACACATTAGTTCAAACGGCATATTCCAATCCTGAGCGACGATTACGGGAGCTGTAGTCAGCTTTTTCTTCAACAACTCAAAGGCCAACTTACACTCCTCATCAAAGTTGAATACCGAATCCTTCTCTAGAAGACTGCAAAAGGGTTTTGCCATTTTAGAAAAGTCCTTTATGAATCTCCTATAAAACCCAACATGTCCTAGAAAACTTCTAATTCCTTTGACTGAACTTGGTGGAGGCAACTTCTCAATTGTTTCCAGCTTTGCTTTATCGACCTCCAATCCTTGTGCCGAAACTTTGTGTCCCAAGATTATACCTTCTTCCACCATAAAGTGGCATTTTTCCCAATTAAGGACCAAATTTGTATCGGTGCATCTTTGCAAAACCATTACCAAATTTTCCAAACACACATCAAAATTATCTCCATAGACAGAGAAATCGTCCATGAAGACTTCCACATTCTTTTCCACCATATCTGAGAAGATAGCCATCATGCACCGCTGAAAAGTAGCAGGTGCATCACACAAGCCGAATGACATCCTCCTGAATGCGAACGTACCATATGGGCACGTAAATGTAGTCTTCTCTTGATCCTCAGGAGAGATGACGATTTGATTGTAGCCCGAGTATCCATCCAATAGGCAATAGTATGCATGTCCCGCAAGTCTGTCTAACATTTGATCGATAAAAGGTAGAGGGAAGTGATCTTTTCGGGTTGCCTTGTTCAATTTTTTGTAATCCATGCAAACCCTCCACCCGGTCACTGTTCTTGTTGGAATCAGCTCATTGTTTTCGTTCTGAACCACAGTCATTCCTCCCTTTTTCGGCACACATTGCACTGGACTAACCCACTTGCTATCTGAAATTGGGTAGATGATACCTGCGTCTAACCATTTCAGAATTTCCTTCTTGACTACTTCTTTCATGATCGGATTGAGCCGTCTCTGTTGTTCCACGACCGGTTTAGTATCATCCTCCATCAAAAATTTGTGCATGCAAAAGGTTGGACTGATTCCTTTGATGTCCGCTATTGTCCATCCTATTGCCGATTTATGTTCCCGAAGCACTCGCAGCAGCTTTTCTTCCTGCAATTCGTTTAGTGCAGCAGAAATAATAACAGGTAAAGAATTTAATTGACCTAAATACGCATACCTGAGATGTTTAGGGAGTGGTTTCAACTCAAGAATTGGTGGTTCCTCCAATGATGGTTTCAGTTTTTCTGCGGCTACTTCCTCCACGTGCAATGGTTCAAACGGTGTTCTAAATCTGGAAACTCGTGGCAATGAGTCTAGTATTTGCAAGTACTCCACCAATTCTGGATCATCGACCTCTTCATCCCCCAATAACATTATTTTAATGGATCGTGAACCAAACTCTTGCTCATATCTTCACTGATGATTTGCTCAATTAAATCCATTCGATAACATTCTTCCTCATCCGTGGGAAATTTCATGGCCTTAAACACATTGAATTTTACTTCTTGATTTTGGACCCTCATAGTGAGTTCTCCCTTTTGTACGTCTATGAGTGTCCTGCCCGTAGCCAAAATGGTCTCCCTAGGATAATTGGGATGTTCTTGTCCTCCTCAAAATCCAGAATGATGAAGTCCGCGGGGAATATAAATTTATCCACTTTCACTAGAATGTCCTCTACTATACCTCTCGGATATGTGACTGACCTATCCGCCAATTGTAAAGAAATGTTTATAGGCTTGGGTGCAGGCAAACCCAATTCTAAGTATACTGACAATGGCATAAGGTTTACACTCGCTCCCAAATCACATAAACACTTGTTGAAATGCATATTCCCAATCGTGCATGGGATAGTAAAGCTCCCCGGATCCTTGAGTTTTGGTGGTAATTTCTGTTGTAATACCGCACTACACTCCTCGGTTAGTGCAACTGTCTCGAAATCTTCCCATTTCTTTTTCCTTGACAGAATCCCTTTCATAAATTTCGCGTAGCTCGGCATTTGCTCTAGGGCCTCTGCAAATGGTATATTGATTTGAAGTTTCTTGAAAATTTCCAAAAATTTTGAAAATTGCTTGTCTAATTTCTGTTTTTGGACTCTTTGTTGAAATGGTGGTGGTGGATAAACAATTGGCTTATTGTTCATACATGTTTCCTCACTTTGTTTATCCTCACCCTTGCTTACTTCAATTTTTCTGCTATCATCAACTTTTTCATTCGGAGTCATTAAATTTTCTGCGTTATTGCCCTCAAGCTGTTTCCCACTCCGCAATGTGACTGCTTGACACTGTTCATGATTACCCTTCGGATTTCTCTCGGTGTCACTTGGTAATGTCCCTTGTGGTCTATTAATTAATGTCAATGCCATTTGTCCTATCTGAATCTCCAAATTCTTGATTGTCGTTGCTTGATTTTTCATGGCCGCTTCGTTGTTAGTAATGTATTTTGACACCAACTCCTCTAGATCTGATTTCCTTTCTTGGTATTGGGTTGGTTGTTGCTGGTTCTGAAACCCTGGTGGATATGATTGTCGTGAAGCTTGATTTTGCTGGTTGTTGCTCCATGAGAAATTCGGATTTTACACTGTATGATGCCTTTGAAGAGACTTGTTATGTGTTAAATTTGATTTTATATCAGTTAACATTGTTGTTGAGCACACACGCACTATACCAGTGATAACAATTTAAGACTTGATGATTGACTAGGAAATTGTTGATTGGTTTTGATATGAAGTATTATCATGTTTACTTGATTGCTCTAAGGCTGGTTGAATAGATTTGTGTTTATCAATACTGCTGGATTCGTAGGCATATAGATTAGTTGCATTCCATTGCATTGCATTGCATTATGTTGTGTTGCTTGAGGACAAGCAACGGTTTAAGTTTGGGGGTATTTGATAAGTAGGTTTTGTACCTACTTATCCGGTATCTTTTACTTGAATTAGTTGCTTTTATTCATGTGTCTTAGTTACTTTTCATGAATTTTCTGTTCGTTTTGTAGGTTATACGTTTGGAAGCGATGTGAGCGATTATTGGTAAGGAAAAGCACGGAAAATGCAAACAAAAGCAAGCCGGATATCGTTTATGCTTTTATGTTCAATTCATATTCTTGGCTTGGAGCTTGGACCATATTGTAGAGCGTTTTCTTAGCTTTCCGGAACATCTTGAATCATTCAAATCGGAGTTCGGATGAAAGAGTTATGACATTTCTACCGACGGACGTTGAACTTCACCGTTTTGGGTGGTCATTTTGCGTAGCAGTCACTTCCAGTCCAATTTAGACCATCATGCGTTCGTTATTTCTCAAAGCTCAAAGAATCAAAAACTTGTTGGGTAAAATCTAGTTACGCACAACACGCAAGTATACGTGGTCAACAAGTAATAAAGTGATGAGTAGAGTATCGTTCCCACAGAGACTTATTAGCAAAAATCTCAACTTACAATTACCAATCTTCTATTAACCCTAATTTTATTAAACAAATCAAATTCAATGATTAAAAATAACTATTCTAAATTAAAAAGTAATTAAACTATCACAAACCAATCACAAATATCAAAATCTAGAATTTCAAACAATTAATGAAGAATTAGACTTATGATTTCACCCTAAGCTTCACTCTGATTTTAACACTTTTATTCCAATTCAACTCACTATTCCAGTTTATTAATCAAGAACACGAAAGTAGTATTAACCACCTCTCGATGCACTAATACCGTATTAACGTCAATCCACAATTAAGATAGAAATCCGTTAAACACCTTAAGCAACTAACTCACTATATCTCTATGTGAATTACAATTGAAGAAGGTTGAAGAATAAGTTCTCTATACGATTACATGCGATGTCAAGCATATCTCTACCTTAACACTCATCAAGTTTAAGCTATTAACAAAATCCTGAACACATGCTATATCAACTAGGTCTAGATTTGAATATCCTCTCTCGATTCCATCCAACTCCACAAAGAATTGTTGATCAGGCAATTCATAGATTCAAGCACAAATTAATATAGATAAACTGGAAATAGCTTATTAAATTGGAAATCAAAGTTTACAAAACCATAGATTCATTTAAAAGATCCATCATAAGCCTAAAAAGTGATTTAGTTCATAATAAACGAAATAAACACTGAATAAATCATGGAAATCATCTTTTCAATTACAAATAATAAACTAAGATGAAGAATATTGAAAAACACCCCTCACGTAGCCTAGAATCGCAATCGTCTCGAAAATCGCCTTGAAATACTCCTCCTATGCTTGCTAGAAAAGCTGAGATTTTTTGTAAGACCCCAGTTTTTATAAATAAAGATGAATTTTCTATAATTATTATTTTTGAATATTATGGAATAAATTGGATATAATGTTATAGTTGTGGGTAATATTTATAAATTTTGCAAAGTACGCAAGTTGTTATAAAATATTCTTTTTGTCGGGGAATATTCGTACGACGGCACAATCATTGGTGGACCCCACAACAGAAGTATTGTCGTAGTTAGAAAACGACAAAATTATCTTTCTATAAAATAAACGGCGGAGGTGTTACCGTTAAAACTGTTGAACTACTAGGTAGTAAAAGTACAGTAATACGCGTTGTTGCATAGTAGCACACGGTATTGATTATTGATGCTTACGTGAGAAGTCACTCAGCTATACTCAATTATTGCTACAGTAATTGCTGCATCATATCTCTTATATTATTGATTCAATTATTGTCACAGTATCATCTGTATAATATTTTATATTATTTAAATAATAATTGAGACGACAAGTTATAAATGATTAATAATTGTTGAAAGATTAAATATGTGTTAAAATGATTTTTGGTAATTTTTATTCAATCCTTGATGTATATAAAGAGTCTATTATTAGACGTTTGTGGTAAGTTGAATTATTTATGGTTTCATAAATAGTAATTACCATCGTAAATAGTAATTACCTTCGTAAATAGTAATTATTTTCGTAAATAGTAATTACCTTCGTAAATAGTAATTACCTTTGTAAATAGTAATTACCTTCGTAAATAGTAATTACCTTCGTCAATAGTAATTACCTTCGTAAATAGTAAATACTTTCGTAAATAGTAATAAATCTTCTATAAATAGAGGCCTAGGGCTTCATTATTTTTCACGAATTCGCTCAAGCTATAGAGAGAGAAAGTATAGAGAGAGTAATAGAGAAAGAAAAAGAGTATTCGGTTACTACACTACTGCAGTATTCAATCTCTTAATACGGTAAGGGGTGTTATTCTTTCTTCTTGAAGAGAACTTATGTTATTCCATTCTTTGTTATTCTGTTGGAATAACCTGTAAAAGTGGCATACCCTATACATGACCTGTATACGCGGTACACCCTATACTTGGTGAAATCCTTATGTTATTCCATTCATTATTATTCTGTTGGAATAACCGGTATACGCGGAATACCCTATACTTGGTGACATCCATTTACTATTCTGTCTTTACATTTCTGTCGGAATATCCTGTCTGTGCTATACGCCGGACCTGGTTCCATTCTTTATTAATCTGTTGGAATATCCTGTCTGTGTGTTTTACACCGGACCTGGTTCCATTCTTTATTATTCTGTTGGAACATCCTGTCGGTGTGAATTTCACCTGACCTGGTTCCGTTATTTATTATTCTGTTGGAATAACCTGCCTGTGCGATCTATCGCATGCATGGTGATTTCTTTTGTTATTTCATTCTTTATTATACTCAGTTGGTTAAAACTTTAACTTCTATACTCCATGAAATTAGTAGAATATCCTTGATATTTGCGCTTCATCCAGTATCCTTTCATGAAAATATTCTTCTAATCATTCTTGAATTTTACACCACAAAACAGTATCGTGTTGACAATTTGGACGTTAATAATTTCTGGAAAAAATAATTCTTGAACTTGTTTTATTGAATGATTATATCATTGTCATCATCCTCATGTTTATATTTTGTTGAAAGTCATCTGTGGCCTGTAGTGCATAGATGGACTTGGTATGATTATGACCAGGGATTATTCGGTGTAATCATGACCGTAATATTACAAGTGATGTAAAAATTAAAAATCCTCATTGGCCCGTAGTGCATTGATGGACAGTTGTTGGTATAATCATGACCATTAATGAATACACAAATATTCTTGGCCGTAGTGCATGAATAATTGTGGTCGTGATACTAAAGAATATCCTTGGCCGTAGTGCGGGGGTGATTCGATGATGTGGAATATTTATTAAGCTGAGTCTCAGCTATAACGATGATGAAAAACCTTTTAAATCATAAAAGATAGTAGATTTTATTTTCTACTTGACTCTTTTAATGGATTGCTGGTTCCGCTGTAGTTAAACTTGATGTTTATTGTATTTTATCAGTTTAACACTGTTGAAGGCTAATGATAATTTATTCTGCATTATCTTAGTCATAATATTTCTTACTGGGCTAGTTGAGCTCACCCTTTCTTTCACTGTTCTCTTCAGGAAATGAGAATATAGCTGGGACGAGTCGGGGAACGGAGTGATGGACCAGAGAATAGTATTAGTAGTCCTCACTATTCTGTTAAATAGTGTGACAATAATTGTATTGAGGACACCTTTTGAGTTTGTATGGTCTCTAGTAGACAATAATTGTATTCAAACTCACAGTTATGTTTTGTCGTATTGTACACGACAGTTGTATTAGTAAGTTGTATTTGAATTCTGTACCATGTATCTGGCGACTCAAGATGGGTGATGTATACCTAATTTTGGGGGCGTCACAGTTGGTATCAGAGCTTAGGGATATGATCCCTGACTAAGATGTGAGAATAGTACTAGGAGGGGAGAGACGGGGAATTCCTTCGCTAGTATGACCTACCTAAGTTTATGTGCTATTTTATTGGTCGGTCAGAATATAGGGATAATATGTTACATGTCAATTAACCTTTTGTTTTGTGGCAGTATCTGAAAATGACATCTGAGAATGTTGAGATTGGCAATGGAGCACAGGCGATCGTTGATTCACCACATATCAATAATCAGGATAATGTGCACCAGGAAGGCGAAAATCCTCATGCAAACAACAACACTGACCAAATGACGAATGATCAAATGTTCAGAGGTTTTATACAATTCATGCAGCAGCAGGCGAGAGCAACTCCTGTCCAAAACGTAGATGGAAACGCGGGAAACTCTCGGGCGGTCACCGCTAAACAGTTTAAGGAGCTGGGACCACCGGAGTTTAAGGGAGAGCCAAAACCACTTATGGCGGAAACATGGATAAAGCAGATGACCAAGATATTTGATGTCTTGGGATGCTCCGAGGAGCAAAAGGTTCCTTTTGCCGCCTTTATGTTGCGCGGAGAGGCAGATTACTGGTGGGAATCGGTAAAACGTACTCAACCTGCTGTACTGAAGATATCTTGGGAGAAGTTCCAGGAGCTGTTCAATGACAAATACTTTCCCGAAAGTATTCGCCACATGAAGGAGGTGGAGTTTATTAAGTTGGAACAAAATAATATGACCGTGTCGCAATACGAGGCAAAATTTGCGGAGTTATCACGGTTTGCGTCCCACTTGGTGGATAATGAAGTGAGAATGGCGCGAATGTTTTTAAGAGGTTTGAGGCCGGAGATACGTCAACATCTTATTTCTCATAAACTGTGTTTATATTTAGATGTTGTAAATAGGGCTCAGTTAGTGGAGCGCGATAACGAGTCAACTCAACTAAAAGAGAGCAGCCGACAAAATTATAATACCAGCGAGAGTGGTCATCGAAGCGGTGACAACAAGCGTGGAGGGAATCAGCAGACCAGAAATGGTTACCACTTCGGTGGTAATCAGAGCCAAAACAATAAGAATGGACATTTCAAGAAGAGGAGATTCAACAATGATGGAAAGACGTCAGCACCAGCACCCGTTGTTAAGGAAGGAGAAAGACCACCTATCATATGCTTCAAATGCGGAGGGGAGGGACACATCAGTCCAAATTGCGCGATGCCGTCCAAAGCATGTTATAATTGTGGAAAAAAAGGTCACTTGGCCCGATTTTGTCGTTTACCAAAGACAAATTCAGCTAGGGTGGAGGCACCAAAGGCCGTCCCAGAAAGGTCAAAGCCGGTAGTGCAAGGGAGAGCGTTTGTTGTGACCTCCCAGAAAGCAAGGAACCCGAATGAGGTCATCACGGGTAAGCTTATCATAAACTCTAACGAAGTTTATACTTTATTTGATACCGGTTCTACCCATTCTTTTATTTCTCCTACTTGCGCTCATCGATTAAATTTGACTCCGGAGAAATTAGATTTTGACTTATCTGTGGAAACTCCGTTGGGAGAAACCTTCCTTACATCCACTGTTTATAAGTCTTGTTTGGTTCAAATCGGTACCCTCACATTACCTGTAGATCTTATTTCATTGAAAATACTTGCATTTGACGTGATTCTAGGGATTGATTGGTTAACTACTTATCATGCAAAAATTGATTGTTTCCATAAGGTTGTTAGCTTTCATATTCCTAATCAACCTATTATGCGAATTCAAGCGACCAAACCATTAAAATAAATCACGGTCATCTCAAGCCATAAAGCTATTCGTTTATTGAAAAACGGATGTCAAGCTTTCTTAGCTCATGTCACAGATTTAAACAAAAATACGTCAGTTTTGAACGATATTTCTATTGTTAATGAATTTCCTGACGTATTCCCTGAAGAACTTCCTGGCCTACCCCCAGAGCGTGAGATTGAATTTTGTATCGACCTTGAACCCGGTACAAAACCCATTTCTAAAGCCCCATATCGAATGGCTCCTATTGAACTTCAGGAGTTAAAAACCCAACTGCAGGAATTGTTAGACATTGGCTTTATTCGTCCTAGTACTTCTCCTTGGGGTGCTCCTGTTCTATTCGTGAAGAAGAATGATGGGAGTATGCGACTTTGTATTGATTATCGGGAGTTAAATCATGTCACCATCAAAAATAGGTATCCATTGCCACGTATTGATGACTTGTTTGACCAGTTGCAAGGAGCCAAATTCTTTTCAAAGATCGATCTTCGTTTCGGGTATCACCAATTGAAGATTAGAACCGATGACATTCCAAAGACGGCTTTCAGAACTCGGTACGGGCATTATGAATTCCTAGTCATGTCCTTTGGATTGACTAATGCTCCTGCTGCCTTCATGGATATGATGAACCGAGTATTTAAGGAATATTTGGATCATTTTGTGGTCGTCTTTATTGATGACATCCTTATTTATTCCAAAAGCCGTGAAGATCATGAGCAACACTTGAGGCTGACACTCCAAAAGCTTCGTGAATATAAGCTTTATGCCAAGTTGAAGAAATGCGAGTTCTGGCTTGAGGAAGTAGCATTCCTTGGGCACATGGTATCAAGTCATGGAATATCTGTTGACCCAGCAAAGATTGAAGCTATTCAAAGCTGGGAGCAACCTAAATCAGTGACCGAAGTACGTAGCTTTCTCGGTTTAGCTGGTTATTATCGAAGATTCGTGGAAGGATTTTCTCGAATCGCTACTCCATTGACTCAGCTGACTCGGAAAGATACAAAGTTCAGTTGGAGCGAAGAATGTGAGAAGAGTTTTCAAGAACTCAAGAGGAGACTCATTTCAGCACCTGTTTTGACAATACCATCTGGCTCGGAGGGATTTGTCATCTACAGTGATGCTTCGAGCAAAGGGTTGGGATGTGTTCTCATGCAACATGGAAAAGTCATAGCCTCTGCCTCGCGACAACTCAAAGAATATGAGAGGAATTATCCTACTCATGATCTAGAGTTGACAGCTGTTGTCTTTGCACTTAAAATTTGGAGGCATTACTTGTATGGGGAGAAAGTGGAGATCTTTACGGATCATAAAAGCCTCAAATATTTCTTCACTCAAAAGGAACTCAACATGCGACAACGACGTTGGCTTGAACTGTTGAAAGATTATGATCATACCATCCAATACCATCCTGGAAAAGCGAACGTAGTAGCTGACGCATTGAGTAGGAGATCACATGCAAGTACGAGTGCGATATTGTCAACGCAAGGGCCCATTTTGTGTGACTTGCAAAGGATGGAGATAGAGTTGAAGACTCCAGGGACACATGTGACAATGGCGAATATACGAGTAGAACCGACTTTAATCGATAAAGTTAAAGCTGCTCAAGCTACAGACCTGGAGCTGATGCGTATGAGGAAGAAAGTGCAAGAAGGTGCTATGCCGGAAGCAAGAATCGATGAAGAAGGAATACTTCGAGTCAACTCAAGACTTTGTGTTCCTAACGACCCTGATTTAAAGTATAAAATCATGATGGAGGCGCACAATACACCGTTTGCAATCCATCCTGGGAGTACCAAAATGTATCATGATATTCGTCATACATTTTGGTGGAGTAATATGAAGAGAGAGATAGCGTTGTTTATCTCAAGGTGTCTAACTTGTCAACGAGTTAAAGCGGAGCATCAAGTATCAAAAGGTCCATTGCAACCACTTGAAATTCCAGAATGGAAGTGGGAGCACATTACCATGGATTTCGTTACCGGTCTTCCTAAGGTTTCTCAAGGCATAGATGCGATTTGGGTTATTGTTGATAGATTGACCAAGTCTGCTCATTTCTTACCGATACGAGAAACTTATACACTTGAACGTCTTGCTCGTATGTACATAAACGAGATTGTAAGACTGCATGGTATGCCAATATCCATAGTTTCTGATCGAGACCCAAGATTTACTTCACGATTTTGGGTTAGTTTGCAAAAAGCTATGGGCACAGATTTACGATTTAGCTCGGCATATCATCCTCAGACGGACGGACAGTCGGAGAGGACTATTCAAACTCTCGAAGATCTATTAAGACTCTGTGTCCTTGATTTCAAGGGAAGTTGGGACAAGTTCTTACCATTGGTGGAGTTTTCCTACAACAACAGTTATCAAGCAAGTATTGGCATGGCTCCATTCGAAGCGTTGTATGGAAGAAAGTGTCGCTCTCTAGTATGCTGGGATGAGGTGGGTGAAGCAACGTTGTTGGGACCGGAGTTGGTACGTATGACTACAGAAAAGATTCAAATGATCCGACAACGTATAAAAACCTCACAAAGTCGACAAAAGAGTTATGTTGATCTTCATCGAAAGGACGTGGAATTCAATATAGGAGATCATGTGTTGTTACGTGTTACTCCATGGAAAGGAGTTACAAGATTTGGAAAGAGAGGAAAACTCAATCCTCGATTCATCGGTCCATTTTTAATCCTCGATCGAATAGGAACTATGGCCTATAGACTCGCTCTACCACCAAGTATGTCTCGTGTTCATAACGTTTTTCACATATCCATGTTACGAAAATATGTGAAAGACCCGAACCACATTATTGAGTTAGAACCGGACGAAATAGCGGAAGATTTGACGTATGAAGAGATTCCTGTTCAAATCTTGGATAAGAAGGAACATATTCTACGCTCCAAGGTTATACCTCAAGTCAAAGTTTTGTGGAGAAACCACGATGTTGAGGAAATGACTTGGGAGTTAGAATCTGAAATGAAATCAAGGTATCCTTACCTCTTTGATATACCAGGTACGTACCCTAATTTCGAGGGCGAAATTTCATAAGAAGGGGAGGTTGTAAGACCCCAGCTTTTATAAATAAAGATGAATTTTCTATAATTATTATTTTTGAATATTATGGAATAAATTGGATATAATGTTATAGTTGTGGGTAATATTTATAAATTTTGCAAAGTACGCAAGTTGTTATAAAATATTCGTTTGGTCGGGGAATATTCTTTTTGTCGGGGAATATTCGTACGACGGCACAATCATTGGTGGACCCCACAACAGAAGTATTGTCGTAGTTAGAAAACGACAAAATTATCTTTCTATAAAATAAACGGCGGAGGTGTTACCGTTAAAACTGTTGAACTACTCGGTAGTAAAAGTACAGTAATACGCGTTGTTGCATAGTAGCACACGGTATTGATTATTGATGCTTACGTGAGAAGTCACTCAGCTATACTCAATTATTGCTACAGTAATTGCTGCATCATATCTCTTATATTATTGATTCAATTATTGTCACAGTATCATCTGTATAATATGTTATATTATTTAAATAATAATTGAGACGACAAGTTAAAAATGATTAATAATTGTTGAAAGATTAAATATGTGTTAAAATGATTTTTGGTAATTTTTATTCAATCCTTGATGTATATAAAGAGTCTATTATTAGACGTTTGTGGTAAGTTGAATTATTTATGGTTTCATAAATAGTAATTACCATCGTAAATAGTAATTACCTTCGTAAATAGTAATTATTTTCGTAAATAGTAATTACCTTCGTAAATAGTAATTACCTTTGTAAATAGTAATTACCTTCGTAAATAGTAATTACCTTCGTCAATAGTAATTACCTTCGTAAATAGTAAATACTTTCGTAAATAGTAATAAATCTTCTATAAATAGAGGCCTAGGGCTTCATTATTTTTCACGAATTCGCTCAAGCTATAGAGAGAGAAAGTATAGAGAGAGTAATAGAGAAAGAAAAAGAGTATTCGGTTACTACACTACTGCAGTATTCAATCTCTTAATACGGTAAGGGGTGTTATTCTTTCTTCTTGAAGAGAACTTATGTTATTCCATTCTTTGTTATTCTGTTGGAATAACCTGTAAAAGTGGCATACCCTATACATGACCTGTATACGCGGTACACCCTATACTTGGTGAAATCCTTATGTTATTCCATTCATTATTATTCTGTTGGAATAACCGGTATACGCGGAATACCCTATACTTGGTGACATCCATTTACTATTCTGTCTTTACATTTCTGTCGGAATATCCTGTCTGTGCTATACGCCGGACCTGGTTCCATTCTTTATTAATCTGTTGGAATATCCTGTCTGTGTGTTTTACACCGGACCTGGTTCCATTCTTTATTATTCTGTTGGAACATCCTGTCGGTGTGAATTTCACCTGACCTGGTTCCGTTATTTATTATTCTGTTGGAATAACCTGCCTGTGCGATCTATCGCATGCATGGTGATTTCTTTTGTTATTTCATTCTTTATTATACTCAGTTGGTTAAAACTTTAACTTCTATACTCCATGAAATTAGTAGAATATCCTTGATATTTGCGCTTCATCCAGTATCCTTTCATGAAAATATTCTTCTAATCATTCTTGAATTTTACACCACAAAACAGTATCGTGTTGACAATTTGGACGTTAATAATTTCTGGATAAAATAATTCTTGAACTTGTTTTATTGAATGATTATATCATTGTCATCATCCTCATGTTTATATTTTGTTGAAAGTCATCTGTAGCCTGTAGTGCATAGATGGACTTGGTATGATTATGACTAGGGATTATTCGGTGTAATCATGACCGTAATATTACAAGTGATGTAAAAATTAAAAATCCTCATTGGCCCGTAGTGCATTGATGGACAGTTGTTGGCATAATCATGACCATTAATGAATACACAAATATTCTTGGCCGTAGTGCATGAATAATTGTGGTCGTGATACTAAAGAATATCCTTGGCCGTAGTGCGGGGGTGATTCGATGATGTGGAATATTTATTAAGCTGAGTCTCAGCTATAACGATGATGAAAAACCTTTTAAATCATAAAAGATAGTAGATTTTATTTTCTACTTGACTCTTTTAATGGATTGCTGGTTCCGCTGTAGTTAAACTTGATGTTTATTATATTTTATCAGTTTAACACTGTTGAAGGCTAATGATAATTTATTCTGCATTATCTTAGTCATAATATTTCTTACTGGGCTAGTTGAGCTCACCCTTTCTTTCACTGTTCTCTTCAGGAAATGAGAATATAGCTGGGACGAGTCGGGGAACGGAGTGATGGACCAGAGAATAGTATTAGTAGTCCTCACTATTCTGTTAAATAGTGTGACAATAATTGTATTGAGGACACCTTTTGAGTTTGTATGGTCTCTAGTAGACAATAATTGTATTCAAACTCACAGTTATGTTTTGTTGTATTGTACACGACAGTTGTATTAGTAAGTTGTATTTGAATTTACCATGTATCTGGCGACTCAAGATGGGTGATGTATACCTAATTTTGGGGGCGTCACATTTTTCTTCGTAATTTTTCCTTGTGTCTCTCTAATATCAGAGTTGTATATCCATATATATACTACCACATGTATTTTGACTATAATTCCATGCATATACAAGTCCCAAGTCATTACCATCTCTAAAACTCCACACTTGTAGCACTAGAAACCAACTAGGAGTCTTTATTTCTGAGTACCCAGCCCCAGCTGGACATTTTCCTTTGCATTACCCAGCCCCGGATGGGTACCATTCTGATTTTGTTGCCCAGACACCCAGCCCCGGCTGGGTGGTAAAGCCTAAAAAGACCCAGCCCCGGCTGGGCACCAAGCTGTCAATTTATTTTTCCGCTATTACCTCATCTGCTAAAACAACCATAACTTTCAAACCGGGAAGAATTATGAGGCCCGCGACCTATCAAATTGAAGCTATCGACGAGATCTACAACTTTCGTTCTTTGATCTTTCAGAAATAACAAACAGATGACTGTCGAAATCACATCGGAAGCAGCTGTTACTGTGTAACGACAATCAAAACAACTCAAAACTTTGTCTTTGTTGCTAGAAACCATACTCTCGCATCCGAGCTTCTAATTAAAATGACGTAAGATGTTCCGGGATTGCCAATAAAGAATTTCTTCACATAATCCAAGTTCCACGCCACACACAAGAAATGCACACAAAATAAACATGAAAACCCGAACTTTAACCGGAATTGCTTTTCCTTGCAAATTTTATACCAATAGTCGCTCATGCCGCTTTCAAGCATATAATCTACAAAATGGAAACAAAATGCATGAAAAGTCACTAAGAAACATGAGATTAAGCAAATAATTCAAGTACTAGATGCCGGATAAGTAGGTATACAACCGACTTATCACACTCGCTCTGCGACACGACCTCTATAGCCCTAGACTGGCGTTGCGGCGCCAGTTAGCAGTGGCAAGGCTTCGGTCTCGGTGCTACAGCGCGAGACTCTGTACAGACAGTGCCGCTGCGGTGCCATTTAGCAGTAGCAAATTACACTATTCCAGCGCTGTGGCATGGCATTTTACACTACGTCTGGCGTCACGGCGCCAGACCTCAGTACCAGAATTTCAACAGTTTTAAAAAATTTTGTGAAATTCCCGGGGTCATAACTTCTTCGTTATAAGCCCGATTTGGTCCATTCAAAAGCCTACACATCATAAATGATATACTCTATATGTTCATATAAGAATCCGACACTTTTAAATCCAATAACTCAAAGTTCACTATTGAGTTCAATTTCTAAATGTTCGTAAACGTTAATGAGCGTTCAATGCTCGCTTTCTTCGTTTTAAGTCAAAATCCAACGATTATCGAACCCACAACTCTTAAATAACCTATCTCACATGTTGACATTGAAAAACAATGTTTTCAAGTCTCACGGAAACTTTCGACCTCCAATCCAGAATTTTAACATTTTCGACGTTTAACGTCTAATTCCGTGAAATTCGCCATAACTTCGTTACTAATGTTCTCTAAGACAAATCTCATGGAATACTCCATGGATTTCATATCTACATCCTAACCAAGAAATATGCATATATTAACGTATTGATGGAGTTCAATTTTTTTTATCAACAATCGATCTCAACAATCAATATCTCAATGGTTTAAACTA
The DNA here is from genome assembly GCA_020205505.1 of Panax japonicus. Classification (NCBI taxonomy): domain Eukaryota; kingdom Viridiplantae; phylum Streptophyta; class Magnoliopsida; order Apiales; family Araliaceae; genus Panax; species Panax japonicus. The sequence goes on along the minus strand of CM035093.1, from coordinate 35,982,777 downwards.
TATCAAACCTTATGATTTCTATGATTTCATGACTTATAGAGATTGAATCTATGGTAAGTCATTCTTATTCCCCCATACAAGCCATGCACCACCCATTTATGATTCTCCATACTAAAAGAAAACCAAAAGAGATGGAATGAGAAATAAGGAATATTACCTTAAGAACTCTTAGTGTTCTTGATAAACTTCTAATGAAAAAGCTTCAAAGTAGAAGAATGATTTAATTCTAGCTCTTTTTCTCTCTCAAATATATTGGTTGATTCTTGGAAAAACATCAAATGGCCAACCTAGGCTTTTTATTTATAGGAAAACAAGAGGAAGGGATTTTTGGTCCAATGTTCCACCTCCTTACTATTCAACACTTTGTCACCAAGTAAAATACTTGGTGACCAAGTGATTTGCTTGACTTGCACACCAAGTGGCCGGCCCACTACCCCATGGGTCATCCCCATTGGTTTCCCCATGGGTTTTACCCATTCAGTGACCCACTGGTTCGATCAATGGTTCAGTTTTCTTGCATTGGGCTTAACTAATCTAATATTGGGCCTTGAATTGGGCTTAACCAACTAATCCCTTGGGCTTGTTCATTCAATTAATTGGACTAATTATAAACCAACTCAAATGAATTAACATTAAGACTTAACTTAATTCTATAATACGAATCATATTCTGTACATATAATTCATGTATTCTCTCCGTATACTACTCGTACAATAATCGTATTGTATGTCGTATTTACTCATTGTATTATACATAGGTACTAATTAGTATCATAATTGTATAACACTAGCTTTAATTATAATGTAAACCCCTCTACGCGTTTCATTTCCTTCTCTAAAATCAATATGACCCTTAGGTTTTAAGTCCGTAGGCAAAAACTGCGTTTGCCATAAATGAAATATTATTAGATATTTCATCTTATCTCGATATTCTATCATTACGCGTTTCTCGGAATTTCAAAATAATTCCCCGAACAGAAACAGATGAATAATGTTTCTACGAAAATTTCTCGGAAAAAATTTATTTTTGTCTTGGAAATTCTAAACAATTAATTCTAGCACGTAGCCAGATTACTAACCATGATTAATTAAATTCATTTAATTCATATAATCAAATAAAAATTTAATTGCATTAAAATTCAATTTTCTCGGGCATTACAATAACTACTTATAAATTGGAAGAAAAATCCAAAGGAAAACAGGAGGATAACACAAACTGAAAGCAGCAGAAAAGTCTCTGCAAAGAAGAGAAAGGCAAAGGAGGAAGAAAGCTCTGAGTCTGATGACTCTATATTAGTTACTGCCACACCAACAAAGAAGAAGTCTAAGAATATGAAGAATGCAAAGGCTTCGTCAAGCTATGTATCCACTGATAAGAAGAAACACGGAACAGAAGGAAAACCAACATCAACTGCTGTAAACCCAAAAAGAAGAAGCAACATATTGCTTTAAGAGCCTTCAAGAAAGAAAGCTAAGGTGGTAAATAAAACCAGCCCCAGTTGTGAAGCCCCCAAAACACGTATACATCACCCATCTTGAGTCACCAGATACATGGTACATAAATTCAAATACAACTTAATTATACAACAGTGGTGTAAAATACGAAAAAACATAGCTGGGAGTTTAAACAAGAATATTGTCTTCTAGATAATATCCACACTCAATGGTGTCCTCATTACAATTATTATCACATTATTCCATAGAATAGTGAGGACTACTAAAGCCATTTATCCTGGACCATCACTCCATTTCCAGACTCGTCCCAGCTATATTCTCATTTCCTGAAGAGAACAATGAAAGAAAAAGGTGATCTCAACTAGCACAGTAAGAAATATTATGACTAAGATAATGCAGAATAAATTATCCTTAGCCTTCAACAGTATAACAACTGATAGAATACAATAGACAACACGTTTTGGATCAATAACTGCAGCGGAATAAGAAATCCATTAGAAGAATCAAGTAGAGCATAAAATCTACTATCTTTTATGATTTAAAAAGTTTTTCCATCAACTTTATCACTGAGACTCAGCTTAATAAATAAAATCGAAACATACCTGCCCCACGGCCAAGGATATTCATGTAATCATCAATGGTCATGATTATACCGAATAATCCCTGGTCATAATCATACCCACAACTGTCCATCAATGAACTATATGCCAATTAGTACTTTTACCACATCATTCGTCACATTATTGTCATGATTATACCGAATAATCCCTGATCATAATCATACTAAGTCCATCTATGCACGTATTGTGACACCCATAAATCCAGATACTTCATTCCCACAGGATTTGGTGCTCACTTATCAAAAACTATAACATCTAACTACCCATAATAAAGGATAAAGACATAATTAAAATAATTTAAACAATAATCTCTCCCATTAAAGGGTTACATCATCATTTCAAATTAAATCCCATGAAATCTAACCTTAAAATTATTACATCAGTTTGCGGAATACATCACATATTTAAATCAAGTCTTGAAACATAAAACATAAAATTATCATAAGTCTTCATCATTTGGACATCTTGCCCTTGCCTTTGCTAGTCGACGGCTCATCAATTTTCTCCACTTTAGCTACAGTGTTAATTGCAAGAGTGAGCAAACAAATGCTCACTGATATAGAACGTAGCAATGATAATAACATGAGAGTGAACAACGAAAGCTGAACAATAAGGAACTTATTCTACAAATCAAACTAGAAAACAAGTTCGAACTTTAATTATCTGAGGGTCTTAAGACCACGAACTATGTCCCCGGTACTTAGGTATTATTACCCAACCTTAATAGTTATTTAGACTATACGGACCATTTTTATCGTACTTAGGGGGATCAGCCCTTTGTACCACGTATTGTGCACAAACTTCTAAACGTTAAATGTACAAAATCCCCTATGTTAGGGTTGTTCATCTCAGTTTGGATTTAGAATTTCCTTACTAAAGAAAGTTTAGTTTGGAACTAGCTTATCAGTGTTTCTAGAATTTAGAACACTATTCGAATATAGATTAATTCAATCAATAAAGGTTTGCTTACTACTTGAAGGTTTAATACAACGATAAAGCTTTGAACAAGGTTATCAAAGTCAAAGATTGAATAACAATAATATGTAATTGAGTAATCATGATATACATGCAAAGGGCTATAGAAGAGTTAAAACAATCTCCCTTGAATCAATGTATTAGAACATTATATGCTTTGAATAATAATTAGGATACTAAATCTCGCTCAATGTAACGAATTAGGTTACATAAGCTTGTACAAACATACGCAAGATAGGTTAAGCTTGCTCAAATTCATAAAGAATGTTAGAAACTTGCAGAATAATAATATAGGAATGGAAACTTGCGTTCGATATGGAAAGAACAAAGTTCAAAAGCTTGCTAAATTGTAAAGAGATAAGATTTAGAACTTGCACAATTATAAAAGTAGGGTTAGAGAACTTACCTCGTGTGTAGGTTAAACAATCACTACTCACGTTCACCCCAAGTCCTACACATACCATACGTATTGACAATACATATTAGTTACATTAAAATTACCTTCATGAGTTGCTTTCTACTTTTAGTATAGCTACTAACTAAGTTTAAGTTTAAACAACATCGCATCTTTTCATGAACATTACTTTTTAGCTTTATTACAACTACTTAAGTGATCATGTCATTGCACCACATACACATTAACAACTTGATACATCGTCCTATAACATGTTCAACATGTTATCATTAAGTTATACTAATACACAAAGGATCACACTTGCATTAACGCATCCTGACGCCCTCCAATTGGCTCCAAATACACAATAGTCCTAAATATGGCCATTTTGACCCTTCATAAAGATTTCAAATTAAAAACCTTAAAGAATAAAAGTTATAGACCTATTCGTCCTCTTTCTGAATCATCTTGAATCACCTTAATTGGAGTTCGTATGAAAAAGTTATGGCTATTTTACTACAGGAGGTCAAAACTATCCAACCTAGACCACTTTTCTAGCGCTGGGGCGTGAGTCAGTGGTGTCGGGGCGCGAATTCCAGTGCTGGGGTGCAAAATTTGGCGCTAGGGCTCCGAATTACAGAACACCCAAAACCAGAAACAAAACCAAGCTATTCAGTCTTAATTTCTAACACCAATTAACATGTGCAATCCATGTAAAGTACACATAAATATTACCAAGCATATATGTACCAATTTAAACAACTAAACAAAAATTTTAGAAAACTTAAATTTTGAAAACACGGTTTAAAAACCAAAACTCCATAGTTGATATATTTTAACATAGTAAACACTGCTATTTTCATTTTCTTCCTCAACCCAAATTCTCATGGATTAGATAACAAATAACAAGCATACATGATGATTACAGATTCTATAATATTAACCCATACCATATACACAATGTTTGAATAAAAAACAAAAAAAAAATCAATTTACAGAGAACTTATATAAAACTAAAACTTGGAGATTTATGAATGAATTATACCTTAAATCCTTGATTGAATGCTAGCAAAAGATAGTGTTAGGGCTTAGAAATCCTCTTTTTCCTCTTGCCAATCTAAAACTCTGTGTTTTACTCTCCAAACCCTCTCTGCTCTATACTGGCCTTAAGAGAGAAGAAGAAGAATGTGTAGAAATAACATGGCCACTTCCCCACGTAGTCTTTCAGTTAAAAAAATAATGAGCTTTCATCCGTGAAGTTAGACCAAAGGCCATAAGGCCTTGTTTTGCTGCCACAATATTCCCAAACTAGTTTATTATTATATTATTTATATTGTATAGTTACTTGTGGCACACTTTAATTTAGTTAATTAATTTAAATAACTTAGTTTGGTTAATCTCAATAACTTATAATAATAAAAATCTTATTATTATTATACTTAAAATTAATAAATAATTATATATCTAATTTAATTAATAAATTAGGCACATCAGTTTATTCAATTTATTCATTTTCATTAAATTAAACAATTTATTTAATTAACTAATTTTTTAAATATTAAGTAATTGATTTAATTTAATTATCTCCTTAAATTAAATCCAACAAATAAAATTATCATTACTCGATTCAATTAACATTAATTAATTTAGTTACTAAATTATTTCATCACAATTCATCAAATATTTATTTTCCTCAACAACTAAATTATTTAAAATATTTATTTAATTCAATAAATATTTTTAAATTAAATTACAAATTCCTCGATCGTTACACGTATGACAAAGATGACTTTCATCTCAATATAAGCATGATGATGATGACAATGACATAATAATTAAATAAAACAAGTTCAAGGATAAATTTTAAAGATTTATAATTTAATTTATCCAGAAATCAATAACGTCCAAATTGTCAACGTGATACTGCTTTGTAGAGTAAAATTCAAGAATAATATTCATGTACCAAAAATAATTTGGACAGAAAAGAAATATATTTTTCGGATGAATAGTACCCCGTGAATAGTAATTCGGGAATAGTACCCCGTGAATAGTATCCCATCATGAAAAGTGTCCCGAATACCCGAGTGAATGATACTAGGGTGAATAGTAACTAGTGAATAGTAACTCGTGAATAGTACTCCGGCACGAAAAGTACCCCGGATACCCTAGTGAATAATACTAGAGTGAATAGTAATCAGGTGAATAGTAACCCATAAATAGTAACTCATAAAAGAAAAATACCAAAAAAATGATATTCCATTACGAGTACAAAAGAAATGATATCTTATACAAGTATAATAGAATATACGAAACTACAAATGTATTTTCACCCGCTATGCGGTAATCCACGTAGACAGATCATTTTCATAATTTAATAAGTAATGAATACAAAGGATCATTCACCTTGCATGTGGTAATCCATATAGACAGATTATTCAAACAGAATAATAAAGAATGGAATAACAGAAGAATTCACCATGCATGCGATAGACCGCACAGACAGGTTATTCCCAAGAGAATAATAAAGAATGAAACTAGGTCATATGTAATTCGTACAGACAGGATATTCCAATAGAATAATAAAGAATGGAACCAGGTCATGCGTAATCCGCACAGACAGGATATTGCAACAGAATAATAAAAAATGGAATAACAAAAGAATTCACCAGGCATACGATAGACCGCACATACAAGTTATTCCAACAAAATAATAAAGAATAGAATAACAGAAGAATTTCACCATGTATGATGTACTTTGCATAGACAGGTTATTCCAACATAATAATAAAGAATGGAATAACAACCCATACGAGTATTGAAAGAAAATAACTCTCTTCATGAACACGAAAGAACAACCAGATCATTCCCAGGAAAAAAGGGGCTTTCCGATCAGGATTTCTCCTTATTGGCACACAATTAGGTGACCAAACCTCTCCTTGAACGAACTTCTAGACATTGTCAATATTGCAAATAATAATATGAATAACTTTGCCGTCTCAATTATTGATTTAATAATATAAAATATTATATAGATGATACTATGACAATAATTAAATCAATAATATGAGAGATATGATGCAACAATTACTGTAGCAATAATTGGGTATAACTGAGTGATTTCTCACGTAAGCATCAATAATCAATATCGTGTGCTACTATGCAATCATGTGTATTACTGTACTTTTTATTACCGTGTAGTTCAACTGTTTTAACGATAACACTTTTGTCGTTATAAAATGATAATTCTGTCGTTTTCTTACTACGACAATACATCCGGTTTGGGGTCCACCAATGATTGTGCCGTCATACGAATATTCTATGTTAAAACGAATATTCCCCAACCAATCGAATATTATATAACAACTTGCTTACTTTGTAAAATTTATAAATATTACCCACAACTATAACATTATATCAAATCCACACCATAATATTCAAAAAAATATTTCGAGAAATTTAAATCTTTTTTCATAAAATTTGGGGTCTCACAATCTCCCCTCCTTATGAAATTTCGCCCTCGAAATTTACGTACGTACCTGGTATGCCGAAGAGGTGAGGATACCTTGACTTCATTTCATATATGATCCTTCTTATCTAAGATTTTAACACGTATCTCATCATACATTAAATCTTCTGCTATCTCGTCTAGTTCTAATTCAAAAAAATGTGGCTCGGGTCGTTCACATATTTTTGTAACATCGATTCTTAAAAAAAACATTATGAACACGCAATATACTTGGCGGTAAAGTGAGTCTATTGGCCACAGTTCATACTCGATCGAGGATCTCAAATGGGCCAATTAAATGGAGGGTTGAGATTTCCTCTCTTCGTCGATTCTTGCTGCTAGAATAACGCCCTCTTGAACCTTCTTCTTCACATTGATCAGCTTCAGGTGTGTAGTTTGAGCGGGTTTAACTTTATAGGTTAAAGTCAATTCTACTCGTATATTCGTTATCATCACGTGGGTCCCTAGAGTCTTTAACTCTATCTTCATCATTTGTAAGTTTATACGAAATGGGTTTTTGTGTTAACAACATCGCATTCGTAAACGCATACGATCTTTTACTCAACGCGTCAGCTACCACGCTCGCTCTTCCACAATGATATTGAATGATATAGTCGTAATCTTCAATAACTCGAGCCAATATCTTTGGCGCATGATACATTCGTTTTGGTTGAAGAAATATTAAAGGGTTAAAGAAATAGGTTTTGTACTGGGGTCAATACAAAATTCGATTTCACGCTCTAGGGGTAGGCTAAAAAGTCTTCAAGAATACGTCAGGAAATTTATTAATGATAGAAATATCATTTAAAAACTGTGACTCTTATCCAAGACTTGGATAACACATGAAATAAAGGTTTCTCCTAACGAAGTTTCAATCGAAAGGTCAAAGTCTAACTTCTCAAGAGTTAAATTTAAACGTTGAGCGCAAGCAAGAGAGATAAAAGAATGGGTAGAACCGGTATCTAATAAGGTATAGACTTTGTAAGAATTTATAATTAACTAACCCGTGCTAACTTTGTTTGGTTTGCTCGTTTTTTGAGAAGTCACAAAAAACACTCTTCCTGAAACCACTGACTTTGTTTTGTCCGTATCTGCCTTTGGTGCCACCGTCCCAGCTGGACTTGATTTCGCTACAGGACACAATCAAGCTATGTGACCGTCTTTTCCACAACTAAAACATACCTTGGAAGGCTATGAACAGTTTGGACTTATGTGTCCCTCCTCTCCGCATCTATAGCATCTAACTGGCGGTCGTTTTCCTCGCCTAGAATTTGTTGCTGGTGTTGGTTCTACTGCCGATGTCTTCCCATCATCGTTAAATCTTTTCTTCTTGAATTTTCCACTTCTATTATCTTGGACATGATTACCACCGAAGTGGTTACCATTCTTGGCATGATAATTTCCCCCACGATGGTTATCATTGTTCCGATGGTCGTTGCCACCAGTACGATTATTATAGTGTTGTTGCTCATTATCCTTTGGATAGGCTGGCTCATTATCGCGCTCCAATAACTGAGCCCTATTCACTATATCTGAATACAAACACAATTTATGAGAAATGAGGTATTGACGTATTTTGGGTTTCAAACCTCTTAGAAACATTCATGTCATTCACTCCAACTTGATAATGTAACGACCCCAAAATTTATACAATATAATTCTCAACTTCGGTCGTTAATAACACATATACCTTCTAATTTTACATCCTTATTCAATGTTAAACTTTATAAGATGTGGTATAATTTAAACTTTTCTATTTTCTTACTTTAATTCCCTGAATCAAAACCTTTATCATCTATATGTCTTTGAATCAATCTTATTTTATGATTCACTTTATCTCTATTATTATATAAAATTTTACATTTTAATCCGATAACCTTTACATATCAGATAGCTCTAACTTTAGCTTTATAACTCAACATAAAACTATACATCATAAAACATTTAGTACATTTCATGAATCTTAGTCATGTTTTAAAGAAATAACAACTTTAGCTAAAATATTAATTTTTGTGTATTATTTCTGATCCACGTCATTCAAGTAGCACATAGTATTACCTTCAATCCTTAACCTGTAAAAATGGTTATTTGCAAGGTTGAGCTCGACAACCCAACAAAATCTAATAGTTTTCATGCATCACATAGCACATAATAGCATGCTCAACAAATATCTCATAAACATTAGACTAACATAACATACATGTTACAGTTCATATAGCAAGTATAAAGATTGAGTTCCTTACTCAATCAGAGTGCTTTACTCAATCAACGTAGTCATAAGTTGACTTTAACATTTTATACATTGAACATATATATAACACATCATGCTCTTTGCAATAAAGATTTAAAACAATCAAATTCACATAGCAAATAGGAACTGAAAGACTTACCTTGCTCTTGCTCGTTGTTTACCAATAACAGTTTAACAACTTACAGTTATCTGCACTTCACGTGCCCTACACAATTATATAATCATGCACATCAACTACTAGTCACATAACAACGCATAGTAGTTTTAATGTAAATTTTACTCTACATCTCATAATCCTTTCCTATTATATATACATAATGTTCAATTTTATTGTGTTAACTTTCAACTTATATCTCACTGTATTTCATATTCAAAGTTCATTCAAATGTTTAAGTCTTGCTAGGACTACTTATTGGTTTTATATTAACACTATTCAATATCTTATTATATTCAATTCATTTTATTTAAAACACTTTTTACGTTCATTAACACTTATCACGGCGTTTCAACGTTTATTCGTCACACGCCCAAATTGTCTCTCCTGTGTGTGCTTAGTATGCATATAAAACTTATCAAATATATCATTTATTCATGTTAAGCATCATTATACTTCATAATATTCATGTTCTATAACTTAGAACAACATCTATTATCGTTGACATCACTATACTTGTGTATGTGTATGTCCGACGCCCTCCGATTGCATCCGAATACGCATCAGTCACAAAGATAACCAATTTAACTACTGTTCCTGACCTTAAATTTAAAGACTTAAAGATTACAAGTTTTATTTCTATTCGTCCTCTTTCGGGATCATTTTGAATCACCTTAATCGAAGTTCGTATGAAAACGTTATGACCATTTTACTAAAATAGGTCAAAATATTCATACCTGACATAGTTTGGGCGCAGCTGCGCCCAATTAACTCTTGGACACTGCGCAGCTGCGCCCTACAGCGTAGCTACACCCCAAATGACTTAGGGCACAGTGTAGCTACTCCCTTTAGAAGAAACAGGACCTGAAGCTACTATTCTTCGCGATTTTTGACCCTTTTTCTCCAACTAGTCTTCATAACTTGAGTTATACACATCAAAATTAGTACGTTTTTGATTATATAGATTCGTAATTCATAGAACTACAACATACTATAATTCTAACAATTTATAAAAACATTAACCAACCTAAAATTTGACCCAAAACACATGTTCATACTCTATTTTCAAGTTTTAACATCTCTAGTGAATTCGATCGCCACGACTTTGTTTCTTAATCAATTGATACGATTTAAACTATGTTATTTTCGTTTCTTCACATACTAACATAATCCAACATCAATTTACAGATTATAACAAATATTAAACATGAAATTTTATACTTTCTAAAGCTAATTTTTATGTAAAAACACTGTTATAAACTTTTCTTCCTACAAACCAAATTACATGAATTTTTATCATCAAACAACACTCACATGTGATAATTAACAGAGTATAAACCCTTCATACATATATATATATATATATATATATATATATATATATATATATATATATATATATATATATATATATATATATATATATATATGTATCAATTCAATAGAATTATCAATAAAAATTTCAAGAACAAGGGTTAACATTAGAGTAGGTTATACCTTGTTCCTTTGATTGTTTGCTAGCAAAGAGATGATGATTAGGTTTAGAAATCCCCCTTCAATCACAGTGATTCCTCTCTTGCTCTCCCTCTAAACTCTTTGTGTTTCACTGTGTTCCTCTCTTCCAAACTCTTTGTGTATAGCCTTAGGAAGAAAAGAACGCGTAAAAATAAACTGAAGCTACCCACGCACTTCAGTTATAAAATAATATGCCTTCATCAGTTAAATTAGACCAAAGGCCACAAGGCCTTGTTTGGCCACACACCAATTTCCCCAAACTAGATTATTTTAATAATATTATATTATATAGTTTCATGTGTCACACCATTAGTTAATTTATATAACACATAATAATAGTAATTAATAATAATTATAATCTCATTATAATTATACTTATAATTAATAAATAATTACATATATCTAATTTAATTAATAAATTAGACACATCACTTTATTTAATTTATTTATTTCCTTTAAATTAAACAATTCATTTAATTTAATTATTTTCTTAAATATTAAGAAATTAATTTAATTTAATTATTTCCTTAAATTAAATCCTTCAGACAAAATTATCATCACTCAATTTAATTAATACTAATCAATTTAGTTACTAAATTAATTCACCACAATTCATCAATTATTTATTTATCTCAATAAATAAAATAATTAAAATATTTATTTAATTCAATAAATATTTAAAAGTAATTACAAATTCATTTAGTTCCTTCAATAGTTAACTTAACTATTAAACCTCACTTCCCAATATATGAATATATATTTCTCTTCACACCAGATCACACATTTCAAAATATATAGCACGTATATATACATACTCAAATACAAAACATCTCATAATAAGAATTTTAATTATTAAATTCCTCTTTTAATAACTTATAAAAATTCAGGTTGTCACAGATAAACTCCACCTCCTTCATATGATGAATACTTTCGGGAAAGTACTTGTCGTTGAAAAACTCTTGGAACTTCTCCCAAGACATCTTGAGTGCGTCAGGCTGGGTACGTTTTACAGATTACCACCAGTAATCTGCCTCTTCACGCAACATAATGGTGGTAAAGGGAACCTTTTGCTCCTCGAAGCATCCCAAGACATCAAATATTTTGGTGATCTACTTTAACCACGTCTTTCTATTGTACATTATCCTGGGTATTGATCGTTGGTGACTCAACAGTCTCATGTGCTTCATTGCTGATCTCGACATTTTTAGATGCCATTTTCAAACATTGTCACAAAACAAAGGTTAATTGATATATCACATATTATCCCTATACTCTGACTGACCAATTAAATACCAAATAAACTTAGGTTGGTCATACTAGAGAAGGAATTCCCCGTCTCTGCCCTCATAGTTCTTATCTCACATCTCATCCAGGGATCATAACCCTAAGCTTTGATAACAACTGTGACGCCCCCAAAACAGGTATACATCACCCATCTTGAGTCGTCAGATACATTGTGACACCCCCAAATTCGGGTACTTCAATTCCACGGGATTTGGTGTTCACTGTACAAATATCATCTATCTATCTACCCATAATAAACGCAAGTCATGCAATAGATAGAATAAAAATCTTCCCCTTAAGGGTTACAACATCTGAATAATAATAATACAATCCCAAGTTAAACTAACCTTAAACATCTGTCCGGAATCATAAACAAATAAGTCTTAACAACATCATTAAATCAAGTCTTAAACAAAATACATCATCAAATAAACAACAAGTCTTCATCACTTGCTAAATTTGCCCTTGCCTTTACTAGTGGAAGGTTAATGAGTTCTTTTATTCTTAACTGCAATGTTATTATTAAGCAAGAGTGAGCACTATTGCCCACAAGTATAATAATGAAATAACAGTATAATAACATTCGAGTAAATCAAAGACATCTGAATAAAAGCTCAACTTTTGAATCAAGAATGAATAACAAGAATCAAAAGAATTCTGAGGGTCATAAGACCTTGAACTATGTCCTAGGTTATCAAGGGTTATACTTGAAACCTTTAACAGTCATAAGACTATGGACCTTTCTTCTCGTACTTAGGGGGATTAGCCCTTAGTACCATACTGTGCACAATATCTTAATGCTAACGCATAAGTAAATCCCTTTACAGGGTTGTTCATCTCAGTTTGACATTCAAGTCCGCACCAAAGGAAGTTTGGTTTGGATAATTCAATAAGGGTTCTGAAATTTAGAACGTTCATCAACTAAGGACTAGTTGAATCAATAAAGTTCACTAGTCTAATAAGGTTCAACAATAATGATATTCGATTTGAATAATAATCTCAAGAAGTATACAATAGAACAATTATTGTATAACTGAATCATGCTTTGAAAAGATAATAAATCTTTAATATAACAATTGAACTTGAATAATAGTAACGATAATTTGCTCGAGTTAACTAATAACTTGAACAATAATGACAAGTAGGGTTAGGAAACTTGCCTCGTGCGTAGGCTAAACGATTACTACTTCCGTTCACCCCAAATCCTACACACATACCATATGTATTCACGACATTCATTAGTTATATTTTCACTTAATTATTTAATATAAACTCCACTTTATTTAACAAATCATTATCCTTCTAATTTAATTACTTAATTAAATTATAATATTTTCATTCTCTTACTATTATTACAGTCGAATATATTATTTCATAATAATTTCCATCGAATATTTATTTTATTCCATAATATCTCAATTAAAATATTTACTTTATTTTATAAATATTTTAATAATAATTTTCATCGAATATTTATTTTATTCCATAAATATCTCAATTAAAATATTTAATTTATTTTATAAATATTTTAATAATAATTTTCATCGAATATTTATTTTATTACATAAATATCTTAATTAAAATATTTAATTTATTTTATAAATATTTTAATAATAATTTTCGTCAAATATTTTTTTATTTTTTATTTTATTTTTTTGACTGTCGGGGTGGGGTAATTTAGTTTGGTAACGCCCGCCGGGGGCAGGGTTACCCATGTTCATTTTCTGTAGTTTCTGCAGTTCTGCAGTTCGCGAACATAACAAGGCCAAATTAGGCCAAAAATCAATCACAGGTAAAATTATACATGAATATGGTCATAACTTCCATTAGTTATTTTTACACGAATTTAGACTTACTCAATCATTGTAATACATATATAATCATTACTTAATCCATCTAGCATGATTTTTAACAAGTTACAACACATAATTTGCAAAATCAACACATTTACTTCCACTGTTCTTGATGTTCTTGAAGGTTTTGAACATAAAACATAATTTCAACACTACTGATTCGTTATAACACCGAATCCATTCAATTAAAGTTTGGTCTCTTCATATTAACATGCATAATAATATACGAATATAAATTTTAGGGATAATATATGATCAACACATGAAATATCACGTATAAGGCCATATGGCCAAAACCCAAACTCTGTAATTTTGTAGAAATCATATACGATGTAATATTATGAAACTGATGATATGGAATCATGCAATATATATATAATACGATTTGATACATCTTCACCCATAGATAACTCATAAATATTACCCCTATCTCAATCACAGAGGCTTTACAGAACTTTGAAAGCCATTTTCTTATAAAAACTTAATGACATAAAATAGAATTTGGGAAGAAGGGATTACCCTGAGAATAAAGTATATATATGTAGGCTTATATTCTTTCTTCAATCACTGAGTTCTCACAAAATCCTCTGAACTCTCTTTTGAATTTTTCAATCTCTCTCTCTGTATTTCTAGACTTAGCCAATAACAATAAAACAAAAGGGATGGAGAGTACGTATAAAGGAAAAGAGAATTAACGCTCATACTGGTCAGTTAACCCAGTCATGGGTAACTGTTAGGGGTGAGCATGGTGCGGTTTGGTGCGGTTTGAAGTCCTAACCACACCCGAAACCGCTTAGGTGCGGTTTAAAAAATTCAAAACCGCACCCGAAACCGCTTGTGATTGGTGCGGTTCGGTTTTAAAGTGTGCGGTGCGGTTTTAATTGGTGCGGTTTCGGTTCCAAAACCAATTGAAACAACAAAAAAGTTTAAGCCTTCAATAAAATTTAACATAAAACTTACATCGAGCAATTAACTTAGTGACAAAGTCAACAATGAGAATTATATCAAGCATGCTTTAAAACTAAAATATGCGCTATATAAAACAACGGAGACTATTCGATAACAAGCAAGAATGTTTATCTAGTTCCCCAAAAATTAAAAGTATATACTGAAGATAGAATAAAATATATTGCAGGGAGGACAAAAAATAATCTATTAGATTATTACAATTATAGCATTGACATTAACCAATTCATCAAGTGCTCGAGCCCCTCAACTATAAGCCCCTCCAATAACGCATCAAACAAATTCAAAATTTCAAAACCCAATTGCTTAATTTTTGACTCTATAACCTCTAACATCTTCTTTCAATTGGTGAAAAAATGACAATGCAAGACTGAGATTTTCTCTGAGCGTGTTCAAGTGAAAAGTAACTTTAGAATTTACTAGAGATAATACATACATACACACATATGGTGCGGTTTCGGTTTTATGCGGTTTGGTTTTTGCTAGTAACCAAACCGGAACCGTAAATTTGGTTATTCAACCCACCTAAAACCGCCACATACGCCGGAACCGTTGGTGCGGTTTTAATTGGTGCGGTTCGCTGAGGTTTTGCTGTTCGGTTCGGTTCAATTCTGGGTTACTTGCCCTCAGACCTAGTTAACTGTTCGTAACTCCACTAGGCCATTGTTTGCTAGGCTTAATTAGATTTCCTACAAACCATTATTGTAATAAAGCGTTATATACAGGTTTAATTAATGTCACACTCCTTTTAGGCAACCTCAAATCATCTATATATTAGTTAATTTACTTTAAAATAAATTCTAATAATGTCTCATAAACTTACATTAGTCATCATTTTTATTCTCATAATAAAACATGTCAAATTTATTCTCTCCTCTAATTAATAATTAAATAATAAATAACTGCTGTGTATTAAATATTTCATCTATACAATAAGTCTCAACATCATACATCTTCGATAATAATTATTTTCTACATTAATTAATAAATGGAAACACATATAATTAAATTAGCACACAATTGCATCAATTAATATTAAGTGCAATAATTAAATCATCAAAAAAAATTTATTTAAATTCAATGAGATAGAAATCTTAATTACAAAATTCTCGTTCGTCACATCTTTTCCCCCTTAAAAGGATTATGTCCCCAGAATCACGACTCAATAAATTTTGAACCATTACATTCTCCCCCCTTACAAAGATTTTGTCCCCAGAATCGCTTATACATAATTAAGTAAATAAATGAGGGTAATTCTTCATCATATTCTCTTCGAGTTCCCACGTAGCTTCTTCAGCGTTGTGGTTCCTCCAAATTACCTTAACAAAAGGTATAACTTTATTTCTGAGAACTTGTTCTTTTCGATCGACAATTTGGACATGAATTTCTTTGTAAGACAAGTCTTTCTCAAATTGTAGGGGTTCGTATTCAATTACATGCTTGTAATCATCTTTGTAGGGTCGTAACACATAAATATGGAAGACTTTGTGGCCATTCTCGAGTGCTGGATGTAAGGCTACCTCGTACGCAACTTCTCCGATTCTTCTCAGTACTTCAAAGGGTCCAATGTATCTTGGGCTCAATTTTTCTTTCTTTCCAAACCTGATCTTCCTCTTCCAGGGAGAGACCTTCAAGCAAATATAACTTACCTGATTTCAAATTCGTATTTTTAAGATGTGGTCAACCGTATTTCTTTAAATGCTTTAGCAGCTACCAGTCAGGCTCGGATCACTTTGGACTATTCTACTGCTCTGCTGTACCATTTGGCCCCTAGGCAATCTGTCATTCACCAATTTTCACCAGTAAAAAGCGGAGTTGCACTTTCTGCACCATTATAACGTCGTAAGGCGAATGCCAATACTAGCGTGGTAAGTTGTTGAGTCCGAACTCACTAACGGTAGGGATCCTCCCAATTTCCTTTTAAAATCCATCACCAGCTATACTATCTTCTATGTTTGATATGTTCTCTGCGATCTGCCGCGTCTCGTGAGGGGTGCGTAGCTGTAAGAATGTCACAAATGCGTACCCATGCATTCCTGTAGACGTTTCAGAAGTTGTTGTGTATAAGGGATCTCCTATCAGAAAACAAGACACTTTGGCACCTCCGGTCTCGAAACGATCTTTTACATTATAATCTCGCAAATGATCTAAGTTGAATCTGATTGATCTGAAGGAAGTGTGCGGATTGAGTCAGCGGTCAACGATAACATATGAACCGTAGCCTTTTTGCAGGTCGGGTAAGGCCAACACGAAGTCATGGTAATCATGTTTAATTTCTATTCTGGATCTCTAACGGTTTCAGATCCATCTAGGGTCTCTGAGTTCCGATTTCAATTTCTGTTACAAAAACGGTTAGAACTTTGGCATACCATTCTGCCAACATTTCAGTTTTCAACATTCAGGCCAATAGAAATGTTGTATAGATCTTGGCACATCTTGTTACATCAGAGTGAATCGAAATCGTGAATTATGAGCCCGCTCAAAATATCTTTCCAATAATTTCTTGTACTGGTGGTACCCACAAATTCTACTTCAAATCTTAGATTCCTTCCTTTATCCATTCTAAATCTATGTTAGTTCTTTCAGATATCCTTTTTGTACCTAGTACATTCTTCATTTTGAAGCTGAGCCTCCTTAACTTTATCCAGTAGGGTTGTACCAGATTGCATCTGAAATAGCTTCTCATCAATTTCCATAGGATACTTTACCTCTAACTCCAGTTTCTCCATTTCTGCAATTAGCTCGTCCTGAGCAGTCAAAATCATCAACTTCTCCCGACCCTTTCTACTTAAGGCATCAACAACGACATTCGCCTTACCCGGATGGTATAAAATCTCACAATCGTAGTCCTTAATTAACTCCAACCACCTTCTTTGACGCATATTCAAGTCCTTCTGCGTGAAAATACATTTCAGACTCTTGTGGTTCGTATATATTTCACACTTCTCCCCGTAGAGGTAGTGCCTCCAAATTTTCTAATCAAAAACAACTGCAGCTAACTCCAAATCGTGGGTCGGGTATCCCTTCTCGTAATCCTTCAACTGTCGTGATGCATACGTAATAACTCTTCTGTTTTGCATAAGCACGCAGTCAAGTCCTTTATGCGACGCATCGCTAAAAACAACAAAATTTCCTGTAAGCATCCGGAGGGAACACAGTGTCCAGGTGCCGTACTCAATGCATTCCTCCTTCAATTTCTTGACGCTTTCCTAACCACTTCTCAGTCAAACAAAATTTCACAGCACATTACGAGTTAAATGTAACGGCAGTTAGATCTTGGAAAAGTCTTGTAGAAACCTTCTATTAATACCTGCTAATCCAAGTAAAACTTTACTTCCTGACGGGTTCTGGCTGATCCCAATTAAATTCACGTGCTTTGAATTTTGATGGATCGACGAAATTCTATTTTTATCGATCACTGTAGCCCAAAAAATTGCACCGTCATCATCCAAAATTCGCCATTTTCGCAAATTAGCATACAACTTCACTTCTCAATACTTTAAATGTTATCTTCAAAAGCTTCACTGTTCTTCCTTGGTTTTGTGAATAGAATAATATCATCTTTAAATACCACTCCGAACGTGTCAAATAAACGCAACACCATTCATTATGTCCAAAATGCTGATGAGCATTATTAGACAAAGACCTTACTAAAACATTCCGTTACCAATGACATATTGTGTCCTGATGCTTATCGGTAATATCCTCTGGCCTCATCGTTGGATGATATCCGCTTTCCGTGCATATTTGACAAATCACTCTTCTCTTCCCTCAAATTGAAAAACGTGTCGTCGTCCGTAATGGAATCTGTTTTAAGCAGACCTTATTCAGTCTATTGTAGTTGTCAATGCAGAGCCGCATCGAGCCCTCCTTCTTTTCCCCCCCCCCCAAAAAAACACAACTGGCTGTCCCCACGGCGTATCGCCTCCCGGTTTGACTATCCTTTCTTCTCCACAATTCTTGTAATTTACCATTTAATTCCTTTCTCTCTATTGGAGCCATTTGAGTATGGTGCTTGGGATATTGGCGTTGAGCAGTTCGGGCGCAAATCGTTCACGATAAATCTACTTATCTATCTGGTGGATATGTCTGGAAAATCCTGTCTAGAAATACCCGTTCACCGAAACCTCACTACAATCGATCATCTCTACCTTAGGATTCTCTTTTCGATTGTCGACTATGTAAGCTAAGTATCCTACACAGCCTTGTCTTAATAACTTCCTGGCCTGCATCATCGTCAGATAACTCGCTTGTCTATGCGACTTGTTACCATAAAATACAACCTTTGACGAAGTCATAAGGTTAATACGCTTCTTTTGGCAATCAATTACAGCCCCGTAATTAAATAACCAATCCATTCCTAAAATAACGTCAAATTCCCTAAGTCGAATAGGGATAAGATCTACATTCATGATATTACCCTTAATATCCACTCTACAGTTCTTATGTACGTACTTAACAAGGATTATTTCTCTATTCACAATTTCTATGTTCACGGGGTAATCCAATTCATCCTTAGGCAAATCTAAATTCTTGGCAAAGTCATCGGATATAGAGGAATAAGTAGCACCCGAATCAAATAAAATATAAGCATTAATTTTATTGATCGGAATGATACCTGACACCACGTCACGGGATTGAACTGCATCTTGACAAGTCATGTTGAAATGTTCTCGGGTTCGGGCGGTTTTTTGCGCGTTGGTTCGTTGAGGTTTTAAAGCATTCCCACTGTTGTTTCACGATTTTTTTTTTTTCTCCTGATATGACCCCTCCCGATCCCATTCTTGGGACAATCTATTTGCAAGATGGTCTCTCGAACCCACAGTAAAAACCAAGCACCTTTAGTGGGTGTTGGACCCAGTTTGGTGCTATGGTGCTCCTGACCACACATTGTAGCAACTCTGTTTCCTTTTAATACAAAATACCAGATGCGGCTTTCCCGCAGTCGGCATGTTTAAGTCTTTCTTCTGATTACCTTGTTGATTCACCGTGCATGATGACTCTGTTAGTTCCAATTGTTTCTATTGAATTTTACACCTCCTTGTGCCACTTCCACTGGCCTTGGTAAGGGTTTCACCTACTACTCTTCTTTTTTTTGATTCTTGATTATAACTTGGTATCGCATGTTTTCTCATTCAAACTGAGGATGGCCTTTTCCAGTACTCCGGCAAATGTGTTTAGCTGAAACATTGATACCTTGTTGTACACCCAATGCTTTAGTCCTTGTTCGAATCTTCTGGCTTTTTTCTCGTCAGTGTGTACTTGGTATAGGGCGAACCTTGCCTAATCGTTGAATTTAGCCGCGTAGTCAGGTACACTCATGTTTCCCTGCTTCAGTTCCAGAAATTTAACCTCCATCTGATTCTGCGAACTAGTTGGGAAATACATTTCGAAAAACATCTCTTTAAATCTTTCCCACGTAATCATGCATTCACCTCCTCGTACTTTGTTTGCTTTCCACCAGTAGCTAGCCTCAGACTTCAACATAAACGTTACAAAAGCGGTCTTCTGGTCTTTTCTAACCCTAGTAACGTCGAAGACCTTCTCCATTTCCATAACCCACGTTTGAGCCTCGATTAGGTTCATGGAACCTTTGAACTCTGGCGGTCCCACCGCCTTGAAGTCCTTAAACGTTGTGTTTGGTGGAGCTTGAGGTTGGTTATTCATGGCTCCAGTCAGTAAGTTAACCAACTGCTGCACGAGATTAGCGTTGGCATTATTGTTATTATTGGTTGACTCTTCCTGAGCAGGTTGACGTTGGTGTCTTCTCCTTGGCGGCATTTTTCTGTTAAATAAACACTTTATTAGAACTTTATTTATTTCTCTAAATAGTTAAGGCATTATTTAACAATTTAACATACTCATTTAACACATCATCTCAAACAACTTGATATATTTTCATTCAAATCAAAAGTTTTAACATTAAACGATATCATAATTGCTATTTACATCAACTATCCTGGAATAAAGAATCCACAGGATTAAAACATTCAAATATTCTTTCGTTCATAAACACGTCAGAATTTACATCTAAAAACTAATTAATTTCTTTACATAATTAAGTAAATCATATCACTGTCGGTTAAGGTGCTGAATAGCCTTGCTACGCTCCTCTTCTAAGATGTGATACATCGTCCTGCGATCCATCATTTACAATAGTAGTCCTTCGAACTGGATTGGGTACCTCAAAACTCGATCTTGGGTCTCATTCATTGCCTTGTTAAGTGTAGAGTATGTTTTCCCAATCTTCGCTTTCTTTGTACGACTATTATCCTCTGCACGATAAGCTCGACGCGGTTCTCTTTACCCAGCCTTCCTCTGCTATATTCAGCCTTTCGGAGGTTTCCTTCAGTTCCTTCTTCAGTTTCTCTATCTCCTCGGTATTATCTTCAGTTTGACCCTTCTCATGGACCAAATCCCATTCTACATTTGCCAGTCGAGAGTGAAGAGTCGAAATCTCCCTCTCCTTCTGCTCTGGAGTAATATGCTCAATAACCGCTTGCTCAGTCAAATCCTGGACCTCGTCTCGTAACTCCACGTTACGGTCGTATAACGTGTCATACATCTCAGCATCAACGGTGTACCGTGGTAACTCCTCTTCTTCCTCTTACTCTTCCTCAACTAATTCCTCCTCAGGATCCTCCTCGGGATCAGTCTCGGGCTCATGCTCCTGACCAACAACGGTGATCAATGGAGATTAATCTCCACTTCTGTACATAGTGGAGCACTAACGACATTGAATGTTCGGGGCCTTTCATTCTGTCCGGTAAATAGGTAAACGGGGTTCCTCCTAAGTAGGGTTATATAAGAACTCGGGAGTCTTCTCACCCATTATTTGACTAGCTTCTCCAACATCGATCATCCTCTGAAAACACCAAAATTTTAAAGTTTTAGTTTATAAGTCGTTCATCATCTAACGACATACTTTAACCCAGAAACAATAAAGGTCTTTTGAGACTAGCTTAATTAAATTAAAATCATTTCTTATAATGATCATAGATTTTTCTACTATCAATATTTTCGTCATAAGGCTAATACATAAGGTTGTTCCCCACTAACGGTTCATACCCATAGAATTTGATACAAACTTGTGACACCCCTCCCAAATCTGGGGGTTACTCAATTCCACCGGATTTGGTGTTCAACTGTAACAATATCATCTATCTATCAAAATATAAATGTCTAAGCCAGCAATGAGATAGAATAAAAACTGTCCATGGTTATAACATCCGAATAATAATAAATAAAACTCCAAGGGTAACTACAACCTTAAACATTTGGCCGGAATCATAAACATAAGTATTAAACTAACATAATTAAATCAAGTCTCTAAAAAAATACATAATTCAAATAAACAAAGGTCTTCAGCATTGATAACTTTGCCCTTGCCCTTTCCTTAGTGGAAGGTTAATCAGTTCTTTCGTTCATTTAATTCGCAATGTTCTTATAAGTAAGAGTGCGACTATTGCCCAAAAAAGATAATTCATGAAAAACAGTTTATAATAACGATCCCGAGGGTAAATTCAACAGAACTTGATAAAAGCTCACTTTGATGAATCAAGAATGAATACCAAAACTCAAACGGGAATCTGGGGTCATAATGACATTGAACTATGTCTAGGTATACAAGGGTTAATTGAAATCTTTAAAAACGTACTATAAGACTATGGACCCTTCGTCTCGTACTTAGGGGGCATTAGCCATTAGTACCATACTGTGTCACAATATCTTAATGCTAACGCATAAGTAAATCCCTTTACAGGGTTGTTCATCTCAGTTTGACCAAAGGAAGTTTGGTTTGGATAATTCAATAAGGGTTCTGAAATTTAGAACGTTCATCAATTAAGGACTAGTTGAATCAATAAAGTTCACTAGTCTAATAAGGTTCAACAATAATGATATTCGATTTGAATAATAATCTCAAGAAGTATACAATAGAACAATTATTGTATAACTGAATCATGCTTTGAAAAGATAATAAATCTTTAATATAACAATTGAACTTGAATAATAGTAACGATAATTTGCTCGAGGTAACTAATAACTTGAACAATAATGACAAGTAGGGTTGGGAAACTTGCCTCGTGCGTAGGCTAAACGAATACTACTTCCGTTCACCACAAATCCTACACACATACCATATGTATTCACGACATTCATTAGTTACATTTTCACTTAATTATTTAATATAAACTCCACTTTATTTAACAAATCATTATCCTTCTAATTTAAGGGAATAGCTTGTCATTCGCTCTCTACTATTATTACAGCGAATAAATGAGTTCAAATATTTCCATTCGAATATTTATTTATTTCCATAAACTTTTCAATGAAAAATATTGCACTTATTTTAAATATTTATAACTAAAATTTTTATCAAATTATTTATTTTATCCATAAATACGCGCAAAGTAAAAATACTTAGAGTTTTTATTTATAAATATTTTATAATAATTTCATCGAATATTTATTTTATTCCATAAATTCTCCAATGCAAATATTTATGATTTATAACTATTTTAATACGATATTCGTGTCAATTATTTATTTTATTTTATTTATGAGTTTATCTATATAGTTTTGATTTGATCTTTTTGATTGTCGGGTGGGGTCTTTAGTTTTGGAACGACGCTGGTGGCGGGTAACCAGGCTCATCTTCCTGTAGTTTCCTGAGTTCTGCAATTCTGCGAACCCCAAACAATGGCCAAATTAGGTCTAAACAAAATAAAATCAAATACTACCTAATTATACCTATGAATCTGGTTTATAACTTCCAAAAATAAGTCATTTTTTACACGAATTTAGACCTTATCAATCATTTTATATTACATATTATAATCATTACTTAATATTCTCCTATGAGATGAGTTTTTAAACAAGTTACAACAAATAATTTGCAAACCTTCAACACTCATTACTTTCCTCACTTTTCTTGCTGTTCTTGAGGTTTGAATTATAAAACATAATTCAAAATCTACTGATTCGTATACACCGAAAAAACCGTTCAATTAAAGTTTGGTCTTCTTCAATTAACGCGCTAATCAATATATGAGTTAAATTTAGGGCTTTCTATATGATCAAAACATGAAAATCAAGTTATAAGGCTGGCCAAAACAAAAAATTCGTATTTTTACCGAAATCATATACGATGTATATTATGAATATGATGAAGGAATCATGCAATTATATAAAAATATATTGATTACAGCTTCACCCAATGAATAACTCCTCATAATATACCCATATCAATCACACAGAGGCTCTTACAGAATCTTGAAAGCCCCATTTTCTTATAAAAATAATACGTAAAATGACTTTGGGATGAAGGGATTACCCTGAGAAACCATAGTCTATAATGTAGCGTTAGATTCTTAGTCAATCACTGACGTTATACCATCAAATCTTGAACTCGCTCTTGATTTCTCAATCTCTATCTCGGTATTTCTAGACTAGCCATAATAATAAAAGAAACGGGAAGGAGAGTAAGTTATCAAAGGAAAGGAGGAATGACGATGCATATAGGTCAGTTAAACCACAGCCTACCCATGGAGTACTGATAGTAATGCCTCACTAAGGCAAGTTTGGCTAGCTTAATTAGATTTCCAATAAACCATTTATTTAATAAAGCGTTTATCATATGAATAGTCTTAAGAATGTCACAACTCCTTGATCAAATAAAGAACATTATAGGAGTTTAATGTTACTTTACAACTAAATCGATAATTGATAAATTAAACATTAGTCATATGATGTAATTTTTCCACTACATAATAATGTAAAGTATTGCAACTCTTAATTAATAATATAATTTTAAATAAATAACATTATGCTTATTAAATATTTCATTTAATACAATAAGCTCACATAATGACATACTTCGAATAATAATTATTTTCTACATTAATTTAATAAATGCAACACATATAATTAAATTAATCACCACAATTTCATCAAATAATTATTTAATGCAATAATTAAATCATCAAAAAATATTTATTTAATTCAATAGATATTAAAATTAATTACAAAATTCTTGTTCGTCACACACATGGTACATAAATTCAAATACAACTTAATTATACAACAGTCGTGTAAAATACGATAAAACATATCTGAGAGTTTAAACAAGAATATTGTCATCTAGACAATATCCACACTCAATGGTGTCCTCATTACAATTATTATGACATTATTCCGTAGAATAGTGAGGACTACTAAAGCCATTTATCTTGGACCATCACTCCATTTCCCGACTCGTCCAACTATATTCTCATTTCCTGAAGAGAACAATGAAAGAAAAAGGTGAGCTCAACTAGCCCAGTAAGAAATATTATGACTAAGATACTGCAGAATAAATTTCTTTTAGCTTAACAGTTTATAACGATGATAGACTACACTAGACAACATTTTAGATCAACAACTGCAGAGGATAAGACATCCATGTCAGAAGACCGCTCAAGTAGAACCATAAAATCTGATACTCTTCTATGATTTAAAAAGTTTTATCATCAACCTTTATCGAGGAGTCTGGCTTAATACATAAAATAGACTCATCCCGCACCACGACAAGGATATTCATGTAACTCAATGGTCATGATTATACGAATAATACTATGGTCATGTCAACATACCCACACTGTAAATCAATGTAACTACAGGCCAACATGAGACTTTCTTCACCAAATCATTTCGTCACAATTAAGGTATGATCTACCCATCACTCCTAATCCCAGGTCTTAATTAATACCTAGTACATCTATTGACTAACGCCAAAGCATTACTCTTCCTACCTAAAATACGCATGACGGATGATGACAATGAAAAAACGCAATACAAACAAGTCAAGGATAAATTTTAAAGATTTATAATTTAATTTATCAGAAATCAATAACGTCCAAAGTATCAACATGATACTACTTTGTAGAGTAAAATTCAAGAATAATATTCATGTACCAAAAATAATTTGGACAGAAAAGAAATATATTTTTTGGGTGAATAGTACCCAGTGAATAGTACTTCGGGAATAATACCCCGTGAATAGTATCCCGACACGAAAAGTGTCCCGAATACCCAAGTGAATAATACTCTGGCACGAAAAGTGCCCCGAATACCCAAGTGAATAATACTAGAGTGAATAGTAACAGGGTGAATAGTAACCCATGAATAGTAACTCGTAAAAGAAAAATACCAAAGATAATGATATTCCATGACAAGTACAAAAGAAATGATATCTCATACAAGTATAATAGAATATACAAAACTGTAAATGGATTTTAACCCACCATGCGGTAATCCACGTAGACAGATCATTTCCATAATTTAATAAAGAATGAATACAAAGGATCATTCACCATGCATGCGGTAATCCACATAGACATGTTATTCTAACAGAATAATAAAGAATGGGATAACAAAAGAATTCACCATGCATGCGATAGACCGCACAGACATGTTATTCCCAATAGAATAATAAAGAAAGGAACCAAGTCATGCGTAATCCGTACAGATAAGATATTCCAACATAATAATAAAGAATGGAACCAGGTCATGCGTAATCCGCACAGATATGATATTCCAACAGAATAATAAAGAATGAAATAACAACAGAATTCACCAGGCATGCGATAGATCGCACAGACAGGTTATTCCAACAGAATAATAAAGAATGGAATAACAGAAGAATTTTACCATGTATACGGTACTTCGCATATACAGGTTATTCCAACATAATAATAAAGAATGGAATAACAACCCTTACGAGTATTGAAAGAAAATAACTCTCTTCATGAATACGAATGAATAATACCCCTTACCTTATAAGAAAATAGGATACTAGAATAGTGAGGTAGCAGACTTCTCCTATTCTTTCTTTCTATAATTCCTCTCTATAATAATTGCTCTTGTGAGACTTAGTGAATTAGTGAGAAATGAAGGAAGAATGAGCTTCTATTTATAGAAAAATATAGTTTCAATAATTACACATTTTGGGGCTCAAAATATTATAGTATAATACCTTCAACTTTTCTTTCATTTTTAATTTAGTCCTGCAAGTATTATCAAACTTCCACCACCTCCTCTAATAGTAAATCATGTGAATTAATAGTAAATCATGTGACTCAATAGTTCTAAACATGTGAAAAAATTAATTACAGTATAGTACCTTCATCTATACATCTATTTTTAATTTAGTCATGCAAGTATTATCAATCTTGCACCAACTCCCCTAATAGTAAATCATGTGAATCAATAGTACAAACATATGAACACATAGTTATAAGCATGTGAATTAATAGCAATTAATTGCTCATTTATCCGATTAATTACCCGATAACTTCTAGACATCAATTATTATCAAAATAAATGTCGATTTCCACTAAAACTAATAATTCTCACACAATGGAACTATCAATTTCATCTTTAATCAACACTAACTTATTCATCATTAATATTATAACTCACAATATTTAACAACCAGGTCGTTCCCATGAAAGTGGGGGCTTTCTGATAAGGATTTCTCCTTATTGGCGCACAATTAGATGACCAAACCTCTCCTTGACAGAACTTCTAGACATTGTCATTATTGCAAATAATAATATGAATAACTTTGCGGTCTCAATTATTGATTTAATAATATAACATATTATGCAGATGATACTGTGACAATAATTGAATCAATAATATGAGAGATATGATGCAGCAATTACTGTAGCAATAATTGGGTATAACTGAGTGATTTCTCACGTAAGCATCAATAATCAATACGGTGTGCTACTATGCAATCACGCGTATTACTATACTTTTACTACCGGGTAGTTCAACAGTTTTAACGGTAACACTTTTGCCGTTATAAAAAGATAATTCTGTCATTTTCTTACTAGGACAATACATCCGTTGTGGGGTCCACCAATGATTGTGCCATCGTACGAATATTCCCTGTGAAAACGAATATTCCCCGACCAATCGAATATTATATAACAACTTGTTTACTTTGTAAAATTTATAAATATTACCCACAACTATAACATTATAACAAATCCACACCATAATATTCAACAAAATATTTCGAGAAATTTAAATCATTATTCATAAAATTTGAGGTCTCACACCAGTTCCCCAGGAAAGTCTATCCAACAAAGAAGAACATGAAGAGTCTGAAGATGAGAAGGGAACTGAAAGTTTAAATATTGAACTCTCAAGGAGCAAGTTCAACAATGAAGAAGTTGAATCTATAGAATAAAGAACCATGGTTGATGATGAAGAAAAGGAATATGTAAGTCCTGTGACTAACTCTCAGAGTACTCACTCTGAAAATGAAGAGAAGCTGCAAGATGACCCATCTGAATCTCCAAATGCAAATGCTTCAAAAAGCCCTCATGATGGCTCAAAAGATGATGAATTCAAAAAAGAAACACTTGTCCTTGAAAATGATGAAAATCAAGGAAGTTTGCCTGATAACTTAAAGGCCTCAGAGTCTGAAGAAGAAGAACCTGATTCTTCCATAGCTAAACCTCCAAGGAGAAGGAAGAGCTACAGACTATTGGCTAAATTTGCCTCTAACAAGAAAAGTGATCATTCTACTGCAGTCGTTGAAGTATGTGATGATGAATCTGAGGAAGATAGTGTTGAAGATGGAACTAGTGATGAAGAAAATAAATTCAAGGAAGATATTGCTGAAGAAGGTTCTGAAAATGAAATTCTATAAGAAGACTTCACTGATGAATCTGATGAAGGAAGTCAGCAAGATTATGGATCAAAAAGGGAAGAAATATAGAAATATTCTGATTCTGCACCTCAGAAATCAGAGGAACCAGAATACTATCATGTTCTGTCTCCAGCTAGAATCAACAGAAGAATAGTAGTAGAAGTCTTTGATGAACCACCAGCTGAACCAATAACAAGATGGATAAATCATGGAAATGAACAACTTTGAGTTGTAAGAATGACTACAGATGAAGTGCTTCATAATTGAAAAAAAATGGAGTTAGATTGCATAATTATATTGTAAAATTCTGAAGATCTTCTGCTGAGATGGTTCTTTCCATGGATGCCTTGGCTAAAAGCTCATAATGAGAGAGATGAGAGTTACTTCAGCTGGTGCTACTCTCAGTTTCTAAATTTGGAACTTGTGTCACAAAACTTCCCCAGGGTAAAGAAGTTTGCAACCATGATGATCAATGACCAACCCCATTACAAAGTCTATCAACATGCTGGCAATCACTATATTCCCTACGATCATAGAGTGAACTCTGAAGGCAGAAAGAGATAAAGGAGATAATCATAGAGTCTGTTCACTCTATCACTGATAGTTTTCAAATTCAAGATAAGAAGCCTTCATCTACTCAAGAATTGTTCCCTAACATCCCTTCATCTTCCAATATTCATTGGTTGTTGAGATTGTCAACACTTTCGAAAATCTATCCAAGGATGAAAATCATAGAGTCTAAGCTAGTGTTCAACAAGAAGTTGCCAGATCAGATGACCAAACTCCTATGGAGCAGGAGCTGTTGAGGAATTCTGCTGAGCTGGTTGAGAAGATATCTCTAATCCATGAAGAGTCAAAGATGTTGACAGCAACAGAAGATAACCCAGTTCAAGAAAAAATTCAAACCATTATTGCTGATGTATCTCTTAAAATCAAAGAGAGAGATCAAATCTATCTAAAGGCCATACATGATCAAAAGGCTGAAGCTCTACGAGCACAAAGAGCAAATGAAGAACAACTGAAAGTCCTCTTTGACAAGATTGATAACATGAATCAGTCCTTCTCTATGTAACTTGAGTTAAGCCAACAAGAAATCAAGATTGAAGTTGGTAACTCCTCTTATCTAATGGAGCAGCTTATGTCCAACATGGAACATCTCTCTCAAGTGATTAATGACAAAAAAGGGGTGAAAAAGAGGCATAAAAAAGACAGAGTAAGAGGCATTCAAGAAAGGGTAAGGAGAGCAGGAGCAGGAGCAGACAAATCAAGAAGACAAAGAAGAAGAAAGTAGAAGAAGAAGATGGTTCATCATCTGAGGGGGAGCCAAAGGATGATGAGCCTAAGACTGAGGGGGATCCAGAAGAAGAGGATGAGGAGCAATCAAATCAAGCAGATGAGTAGCTGATCAAGAGACATCCTAGAAACATACATGGAGCCAAAGAGGTACATCTTTAACTAGTTAGGTATGTTTTGGATCCAGGATATAAAATATCATAGTGTATTAAATTCCATATTATTATAAATAAAATTCATAATTATCTATTTTAGAAATACAGCAGCTTAATGTATATAAGATTCATTCATAAAATGCATATGCACTTATTGTTTTTATCATAATCAAATAGGGGAGATTATCAGGAATAAACATGTGAATGATATTCCTATTTATATATGATTTGATTATGATATATATGTGAATGAATATGCAAGTATGCTTGCATTAAGAAAAGATGTAAAGTCCTCTGATAGATTATAGAAACATATGTACAAGGACTTAGAATGAATTGATCAAATATGTTAGATTGATCCTACATAAGCAAAACAGCTCTGTAAAGTCCTTAAAAAGAAATGATGTACAAGGACTATAAACATAAAAAGATATAACATGTTAGGTTGATCTTATGATGTAATAGATAGGCTTGTCTGATAGTCGAGCACTGCACCATAAATCGTAGTCTTCCAGGAGAGTCAAGGATAACTCGAGAGCTATCGAGGCAGAATCATAGTCTACAAGATTGTAGATCTCGGAGTTTGTAAACTTCTAGGAGAGACAAAGAAGGATTATAGTGTGTCGAGTAAAGCTTCCTCGGAGATGTAGTCTGCTGAGGAAGTCATGTTCAGAATCGTAGAGACAACCTACCTACGAGCCGACCTAGCATCTGCCGAAGTTAAGTAAAGAATCGTAGACTACACTTAGAGTCGTAGAGTCTACTAACAGCTACGTCAAGGATCGTAGACTACACTCATAGTCGTAGAGTCTACTGATCGTATCAAAGGCAGAGATCGTAGTCGAGCAAGATCAGATGAAGACAACAAGCACAACGATAGAAATTGTAGTGTCAAGATCTGATCTCGGAGTCATAGTGTCTGTAAAGCCTAAGCTGAATCTTAGAGTGCAGAGCTAAGACCTCAAAAGATGTGCTCACAAAGATAAATAAGAATCGTAGAGCAAACACAATTCTCACAAATTGAGCACTCCCTGAATATCCAAAGGAATGAAGCCTCTGGTTGGTACTGCAAAGATACAACTCACCTAAAGGAAGCCAGAGAGCACTCAATGAATGGCATCCAAGCTATTATAAGATCTAAGTATCAACCTAATCAGCATCTAGATTGAGTTGTGAAGCCATTCAAGATGAAGTCTTCCACAAGATGATCTTCAGAAGACTTCAGTAGCGACTAAGGAAAGTCAGCTTGTGCAGTAGCTGTTAAGTAAAAAGATGTCAACGATCCTGGAAGTAACCAGGATCGTAGTGTTTACTAAACAAAGAAGGAACTGATGGAGTATACACAGAGATACTGGTCAGACTCTGAAGAACAAGGCTAAAGTGATTAAGCATTGGGTCAGTCCATTGATGATAAGTGAACGGGAGATCACAAGGAGTAAGTGAGCTGGACATGCCACAAATATGAAGTGTCTTGTTATTCAGAAGGGACTAGAACAAAAAGTCAAGCCATAAGTATCTGAGAGCAGTTGAGGCAAACAGAAGTGTTGAAGCACTGCATGAAAGAAGGAAGAGTTGCTCCTTACTAAAGATCGAGTGAACACTTTTCAAAATCGTAGTGTTGACTCTACATACCATTAAGCATCAGTCAATAAGACATTACGATCAGGTCCGAGAAGAAGTGCATCAAAATCATTGAGTTCAAAAAACTGAGGATTGAAGCATTGGCAACGGTTCAATCTGAAGGTTGACATTCAGACAAATGCTTATTAAGAGCATCAATGCAAGGACAACCTCTGATAAAGAAATCAGAAGGGGGAAATAAAGTCGTCGACCTGCCCGAGACATCAAAGTAACATATCTGACAGGGTAGGTGAAATAGTAGACTGCAGTTTTAGAAAGTCAGAAAAAGATGTCATGTCACATCGATAGTCTGCACCAAATAACTCAAGATCTGTGAAGTAATTTGAATATCTTTCAACAGTTACCTTCTAACGGGAAGATTGGAAAGCAGTATAAATCAACAGAGCTTCAAAGATCAAGAGTTGCTGATGATTGCTATGTTGCAGAATCGTTGAGTTGGTGAATTCTATTGTTGACTCTACGAGTTCCACCAAAGATTCACTGGACAAGTCTTAGTGAGAGTGAGACTACTAAGGTGGAAGTGAAGCAGTTTTGAAGAAGGACTTAACTCGATTAGAGCTTCACTCAACAAAGATGAGAATGAGACTAAAGATGGAAGCCATGTTAAGAGCCGAGAAGGCCAAGAAGATAGCATTCAGAAGAGTGGCTGAGTACAAAGAAGATCAAGAGAGCCACTCTATGAATCACAATGAATCAAAAGCTAAAACTGAACAAGTGCAGAACCATGTCTACAAAACATTCAAGAAGGGTTCAGGGATTGCTAAGTGCTAGAAGAAGTCTATCAAAAGCACAAAGACTTAGCAAATCCAGATGGTGATGGTTCACAACTGACATCAGACAAAGATGAACAGAACGAGTAAAGATCAGCTGAACTAAAGAAGATGTGGTCCAGACTCAAAGAAGAATGCTAAATGACATCAATAACATCTTAGCAGCTCAGCACCACCAAGCTGCTAAGTACAAAAGATGTTAAGATCCAAATGACATCTTAGTAGCTCAGCACCACCAACAACAACAACTACAACAACAAGAAGCCAAGGCCTGAGGGGTCCTTATTTAGAGGGACTAAATGAAGTTCCAAGCCTGCTGGGCTTGAAGAGTTCTTAGGGAACTAGAGAAGTTCCAAGGCTGCTGGCCTTGAAGGAATCTTAGTGATTCAGGGTGCTGCCCTTCCTTAGTGGAAATCCCGCTAGTTGAAAGCAGAAGAGTGGATTAGGAGCTTGAGTCTCTGAACCACTTAAAACCCCCTGTATCTTTTACTTTATGTATATTAACTGCTATAACTGCTATGTATATGTTAACTGCTCACTACTAAATTAACTCTACGAATAATGTAAGATTGATCATGAATATATCAATGAAGGGGATCTTTTACTTATTGCGCTATGCTTGAAAAGATTCTTATATTTGTCATATGCTACTTAATGAGCAATAAAAAATAAACATAGAAAAAGTATTTGAAATTCAAAGGATCTATTCAACCCCCCCTTCTAGATCTATATTGTGCCTACTGGGAACTAACACAGTGGCCTCACGTGATCTTTGGATATGGCATACATTTTTTGGCCTTCCAGGTTCACTCAATGACATCAATGTTCTTGAGCATTATCCTGTCTTTGCAGATGTTATTAATGGGCATGCTCCGTTAGTGAACTTTATCATCAATAATCATCAATACGATACAGGATATTATTTGGCAGATGGTATCTATCCAAAATGGTCTACTATTGCAAAAACAATCCAAATTCCATAAACTCAAAAGGCAAAAAATTATGCAAGTGCTCAAGAGTCTGCCCGGAAAGATGTGGAACGTGCATTTGGAGTTCTCCAATCACGTTTCCATATAATTCAGCAACTTTGCAGGTATTTTAGGTTAGCAACATTGAAGAATATCATGAAGGCATGCATTATAATGCATAACATGATTGTAGAAGACGAGCGTGACCTATACAAGTCATTGGAGAAAGGTAACTATTATTTATTTGAAAAAATCTCATCTCCAATAGTTGATTACGGGTATGAACACTGTGATTATAACCAATTCATTGTGGGACGTGAAAAGTTACAAGATAAAATTATGCATCGCCGTCTTCAAGAAGACTTAATTGAGCATCTATGGGAGAGGCACGAAAATGTTGAGTAATTGTGTTTCTACTTATGTAATAAATGTTTAAGTTATATTGTTCTGTTTGAATTTTTGAATGTAGTGTCAAGTATTTGTATTTTGTTTAAATATAATGTCAAGCATTTATATAATATCATAATAAAATTTTGTAAAGCAATTGTAGGTTAAAATAAATCCAAAGCAATTGCAAATTAAAATAAGTCCAAAGAAAATTCAATTACCATAAGTCCAAACAAACTTCAAAAAATACAAGTCGAGAGATATTGAAATTTTAGCAAACCTAAAGAAACAGAAACAAACTACAATTGCTACAAGTCCATAGAAAGTTAGATAGGACAACTAAATCGTCTACTGGTTAAACTCTCTTTCAAAGATCTTTGCGTGCTTCATTTCAATGTACTTTCACTGCATCTCATTCAAGCTAGACATGTCAATAGTCATAACCTTTTCCTCTTTATGCTACCTATCAAGTTCAAGTTTCTCCTTCTTCAACTGTAGATATTCATCCATTTTTTTGCTATCCTGGAAAATGACATCCATCTTCTGATTATGAAACTTTTGCATTAAATCTTGTGACTTTTTAAAATGAATGCTGGTTTGAGACTCTTCACTATCTTCCACCTTCATTTTTTTATTCTTCCGTCGCTCTTTTTCAGCCTTCTTACCAATTGGCCTTTCCAATTCTACATGACCAGATGCACTCGCATCATCTCCTATATTGATCGAATCTGATGCAGCTACACTTTGGCTCAAATTGGGGTGCACCCATTCTGTAATCCACTTTGGAGAATTCTTGAGCACTTGATAACATTGTAAAAACTTGAAAACACCTTTTTCCCTGTCCTCTGAAGACCATGTTTTAATGGCTTGATTAAGCTATAAGAATATTGTGCAATATGTCAAAATAATAAATATGAAACTATCACTTATATATTAAAGTGATCATTATAATAAAGGAAATTTTATCTTGTCTTGGTCAGACATTCCACTCGGATTCGCATACTCAATGCTCTGAACAATCCCAAAAAACGTTAAGCATTTAGTCCTGATAATGCTGAATTGGTTGATTATTGATTTCTCTGGTCGATATGGATAGCTGCTTGCATTCGACAAGTACTCTCTCCATACTCTAGTCCAATATTGTTCTTTGGCTTGGTCAGTTCCAATCACCACATCCTCACTAGTACGCTCCCATGCCGCAATTATAATGAGGTCTTCCGCTACAATATATTTTTCTGCCTTTCTAACTTTTGGCTTATCCATGCTTGCATTATCAATTTGAGAATCCATATTGATGTACCTTCCAAGCAAAGAGAACAAAATTAAGAATATGCAATTTTAAAATTAAAACCCTTCATTGGTTATATCAACAAAGGTTCATGTACATACAATAATTAAAGTATAAACCTCAAACCTTCCTCTATAATTTCAAATCTAGACTCACTAAGTAAGAATGTATAAAGGAGAGCGATGGATATGTATTAGTACAAGTAGTATGATCTGATTTAAAAATGAACAAGAACACTAGCCAAGTGCCACAACGCACTGATGTAAATGTGAACAACAAGAAATAGAAGGAAAACAACAATACTAGAGAAAACAAACAAAATTATGTTATGGGTATCATTTGCCACAACCAAAAGAACAAGAAAACAAAGGATAATCAGATTATAAATGACCATGGTGAGAGAAACCCATAGAAAAGTAATGAAAAGGCGCTTAAAAACACTGGGAATTGCAGAGAGAGTGTTGGAGAAGGAAACAGGCTTAGAGGTATACAAAGAGGCAACAGTGAAGACAACAACAATAGTTGAGAGCGAAGAAAAAGAAAAAAGGAAGATGAGGTAAACGAACTGAAATATGAGTAGCTTGGTCCACTGGGAAGAGTGAGATCTATATGGGTCTTGGATTTGGGACAAGAGAGGATGAGTAAAGAGGGAGTGGGCTAAGATGGAAAATGAAAGAAATACTTTTATTAGTACCACTAGCTGAGAAACACAACTCGAGTGTTTCTTCTTCTTTTATTTTATTATTTTTTCTTAACAAATATATCTATTTAGCCACATCTTGTGGCTTATTCAACCCAAGAAAAACCATCTTGGTTCCAGGAAAGTACTGCACAAATCAACTTTTACGATCAAAATAGTGCACAATTCTCATACATGTTCACCGAAACATTACTACACAATAAGATTTTTCAACAATAAATGACCAAATGGATAAAAGAAGGCTGCAGTGACTCTAAGAAGCACATGCAGCTCAGCAAACAGAAACTAAGCTTAGTGTGTGGAGCAGGCCACATTCTACAAGTTACAAACGTCATAAACTATAAAACTACATGAATTATTTTTTTTTAAAAAGAGGAAAAACAAACCAATCAGCTAGAGCCTTTAAAAAACTTTGGAGAGACATAGTTAATCATCATAAATAACAGAAAAGAAGAATATATAACATAAAAATTTACAACCTTGCACTACGTAAACAGTAAAACAAAAGAATGTTTACATTGTATTAAGCAAACATAATCAGAACTTGGGCTACAAAACAGTGGATAAAGAAAATTGCATATTAAGCATAGTTTGTCATTTTGCAAGTAAAATTTTAGTAATAAACATGATCCAGTGGCCTTTGCTTTAGTAGCTAGTATGTTGTGAATTAACCAAATCAACCAAGTCAATTTAATAAAACACATTGGAAAAGTAATTCTTCCTTCCCGTGTGAATCTAATATGAAACTATCAAGTAAAGCAATATAAATTTTGAAAAATAATCAAGAGAAATCACACACAAAAGAACAAAGGGGAAAATTATATAAAGACCATTAAAAAAATACCCAAAAAATAGGATGAATTCTAAAATACATTAAAAACATCTACCTTTCTAAATTATAATCTGTACCCAAAAAAATACCTCAAGAAATTAACATAATACATGTTAAAAGAAAAGATTTTAAGCAATACTCAGAACATGTCTTACAATCATACTATTCCAATAACTCTTGAAAATGGCAAATTAATTCTCGAAATTGCCTAAAAAGAAAGAGAATTACAAAGAAAGAATTAATACCAAATTCAGTGTAACTCGTTCAGATCAGTCGCCGCAGTCGTTTCTTATTCTCGGCCTGAGATTTTGAGCTTTTGTTGAACTGAAAAATCAAAGGAGAACCCTAGATATGTCACGTGTTGTAGAAGAAGACAATCAGCGAATAGGAGAATCAATGAATTTTGGAGAAGAAAATCGTAGGTTGAAGAAGATTCACGATGTTAATTTTTTACCCCCTTTCTAAAGCTGACGTGTCAGGGTGTGAAAGGTAATTTTACATATATAGAGAACGCTTTTTTCATTCTCTCATCTTAAGGAGTAAAATCTTATTTAGAGATTAGGATAGAGAAATAAATAAGGATAGAGAAACTGTTGGATAATAATTTGTTGATCTATTCTTTAAAACTGGGGATAGAGAATGTATTAGGGAAACTGTTGTGAATGCTCATATTATTTATGCACAACTCTAAAACGACATATATTAAGGAATGAAGGGAGTACTAATCAAAGTTAACCACAACATTTAATACACTTTTAATACTACGTTTGGATGATATTAATCAGAGAGAGAATTAAATGACTTATTTTTATGGAATGAAATTTTTTTATTTTTGACTGTTCTACTGAAAATTTGGATTCAAATAAACGATAATCATTCCTATCTAATTTATGAATTTTATTCATTGAAGCAGATATAAAATGACTCATTTTAGTCATAAATGAAATGAATTGTTCAACTCTTCATTCTATTCCCTTTCAAATTTATTTTTTCACCAATTTCATTATTTCAATCCAAGTGTAGCACTAATATTTAAATTTTAGTCACCAAAGTATTATTGCTAAATTTGTAAACCAAATACGAATTGAATGGTGCTTAATAATAATAGACTAATAATTATATTGCCACAATAAATATGTTTTTAACAATATTTTACACTTGTTTTAATGACATTTAAAATTTTAAATGACACTTATTACTTTAATAACATAATTATTGTTATATCCTTCATCTCACTTAATTTGCAACGTGTCATTTTGATTTTTCTTATCAAAGAAATTTAACTCCTAATTTTTTTCTCATTTAAAATAATTAAAATTGTCATGTCATAAAATAATTATTGAAGCAAACAACAAAGTATATATGTGACATTATAGTTTTATTAACAAATTGAAAAGGTAAAATAATAAATAATCATTATAGTGAGAGAATGTAACAATCCAAAATTTTATTTATAATTTCAAATATTTATTGAATTAAATAAATTTTTTTAATTGATGTGTTTATTGTTTAGTAGATATTTATTGGATTATTTATTAATTGTATATAATTCATGAGTTATAGAAATAAACTTAATTAAGATAAAAGAGTGATGAATTAAATTTATGAGATAATACTCCAATTTAACTTAATAACTAAATTAGAGAGTTGTTAAGGATTATATAGTTTGGTAGAATGTTGTTTTAATTTAATTTAGTAATTCAAGTGATATGTTAATTTATTAAGTCAAATTATAATGAAAATTATAATTTTGTGGTAATTAATTTTGTTTATTTAATTAAGATTGGATATGGAAATCAAAGTAAATAGTGTTGGACAATAAACTATAGTATAAATGATTTATTGAAGTAAATTAAAAGAGTTTTAAATGAATTTACCAAACAAGACTTAAGGAATGATTAAGTCATTATTTTAAAAGTGTTTTGCCAAACAAAGCCTTCTGGCTTTTGAATTAAAATAATAATAATAATAACAATAAAATAAATATTTTTATAAATGATACATAATTATTATATTTAATATTACGTTAGTTTTAGACATTAGTTTTTGTGCGTTGGTTTTTACGTAAAGGTTTGGCCTAAGTCTAAGAAAAGAGAAGAAGAGAAGAAGTGAATGTAACGTCTGAGAAAATTAGATTTATATGAGAATTAAATTTTTATTTGATTATGTGAATTAAATAAATTTAATTGATTATTTATGTGAGTAAGCTATGTTAAGGTCGTTCTATGACCTAGAATGTGCGGATGTGGTTAGTATTCTGGCTATGTGTTAGAATTAATTGTTTTGAATTTCTAAGATGAAAATAAAAGTTTTTCGAGAAATTCTCGTAAAAATACTATTCCTCCGTTTCTGCTTAGGAATTAAGTTTGAAATTCCGTGAAATGCGTGATGATAGAATATGAAGACGAGATGGAATATTTAATAATATTTCATTTATGGCAAATGAAGTTTTCGCCTGCGGACTTAAAACCTAAGGGTTGAGAAGAATGATTTTCGAGAAGGAAATGAGACGCGTATTATGAGTTATGATGATGAGTAAGCGTATGTTATACGAGTGTGATACTATTTAGTATACAAGTATAATATGAAGATTTAATACGAAGTACATTATGATTATTGTATGAGTATTATACGAAGAGAATACATGAATTATACGTATGGAATAAGATTGGTGTAATGGACTCAGAGTTAGGACTTAGTATAATCTAATGGGGTTTGGATTATATCAAGCCCAAGTGATTAAGTAATTAAGGCCAAAGAATTATGTGTTTAAGCCCAAGTCTAAGCCCAATGTTAGAATTGATTAAGCCCGATCCAAGAAACCGAACCGTGGATCGAACTGATGGGTCACTGAATGAGTAAAACCCATGGGGATGACCCATGGGCATGTGGGCCGGCCACTTGGTGGCCAAGTAAAGTGATCTACTTGATCACCAAGTATTTTACTTGGTGATGAAGTAGTGAATCGTAAGGAGGTGGGAGAGAATGACCATTTAGCCCTCCATTTGATTTGTCTAAACAAAGAAATTCATATGTTGGTTATTTTTGGTTTTGCAAGAGTCGTCTAACATATATTTAGAGAGAGAAAGAACTAGACATAAGAAAACATCTCACTTTGAAGCTTTTCATTAGAGATTTTAGCAAGAACACCAAGATCGTAAAGGTAATATTCCCTTAATAATAGTTTTCCACCCCTTTTGATTTCTTTGTTATAAAGAATCATAAATTGGTGGAGCATGCCTCTTATGGAGGAATAAGGATGGTTTGTAATATATAAAAACATTATAAGTCATGTGTAAATGAAAATCGTTAGGGTTTACGTAAGTTAAAACCGTAGGAAATATTGAATTATAAACTTTGTCGTTGATGGAAAAATTGAACACCATCACTATTAAGATATGTGCATCTTGCTTGGTTAGGATGTAGATATGAAATCAATGGAGTGTTCCATTTGATTTGGTTTATAGAACACTAGTAACGAAGTTATGGCGAATTTTACGGAATTAGACGTTAAAAGTCGAAAATGTAGAAATTCCGGATTAGTAGTCGAAAGTTTTCGTGGGACTTAAAAATGTTGGTTTTAAATTTCAACACATGAGATAGGGTGTTTAAGAGTCGTGGGCTCAAGAATCGTCGGATTGCGACTTAAAACGAAGAAAATGAGTATTGAACGCTCAATAATGTTTAACGAACGCATGAAAACAAACTTAGAAGTTCATTTTGAGTTAACAGATTCGGAATTATAAAATTCTTATATGAACGCGTAGAGTATATAAATTATGAGTTGTAGGCTTTTGAACGGACCAAATCAGACTTCTAACGAAGAAGTTATAAAGCCGGGAAGTTCACAAAAAATTTTATCTGTAAAAATTTTGTGGTGCTGAGGTCTGGCGCCGCGGCGCCAGACAAGGCTTATTGTGCCGCACCGCAGCGCCGTGCATAGTATAATGAGCTACTGAAGAGTGGCACCGCAGTGCCATTCATATAAGGGAGTTTCGTGCCATAGCGCCAGAACCGGGACTTAGCTACTGTAAACTGGCGACGCAGCGCTAGTGATATATATAAGGGTCACACCGCGACAGGGCATTTGTTAGACAAGTTAGGTTTGAACTTCCATTATTCTAAGATATTTATAAGTTAAGTTTATATACTTAATTAACATAGTAAAGCTATTCCTATGTTACATATACTAGTGTATATGGTAATGAACTTAGGAATTGAATGCGAGTTGTTAGTATGGTAACGAAGAACACAAAGTGTTAATAATAAACCGTGAACGGTAATTAACATTGGTACTTCACCAATGATGATTGAGTTTGGTTAGTAACATAAGATCGTTAATAAGTCGGAATGAAGGGTAGTAAGTCGAATCGACATTATTAATGAAATAAAGTCAATTAAGACATAGAAGAGAAAGAAGTTGGTAGAAACAATGTGATTGATTGTTTGGTAGCTAATTACAGTGTGCTATACGAATATATCATATAGATTCTTTAAAGGCTTAGAACAGTTGATTAAATTATTTGAAGACGCTTGAAGGAAAGTTTTCTTAACACTTGTCTAACCTTCGTGTTAGTCGAGTTTTCTGTGATTCATTCTACTAAATTACATGAATGATTTTAAAGAAAGGGTCAATGCCAGTTTTAATTTGGCTAGACTATTCGTAAGAGATAGATTGATTTGTATACATATCTTTCTATATAGAAATGATAACGCTATCCTATGCCAAGTATTTGGTACGGATTCAAAGGTAAGTTTGTTTATGAACAAACAAAAGTATTTTTCATCGTTTATACTATAGGCACGTGATTTTGCCAAAACTTAAACGTAAATACGTTTAACGGATGAATGTTGATTAACATAGAGTACTATAGGCTGATCACCTAAAAGGGCTCGTAAGTAATGCCGGATGTACAACCTTAGTGCTGTGATGTCCTTTTCAAGTATGAAAACAAAAAGATACTGTTCATGGTCTTTCGACCGATTTAGAATTCCTAAACTATTATATACTTTGGGAATTGAGACTATGAATTGTTGAGTATTGATGTTTCATAATACTTCATGACTATTTGTTCAGTTGTGGAAGATTGTCATATAATTCACGAATGTGGTATTGATGTTATTCTTTGTTAGACTTGTTGAGCTGGTTATGCTCACTTCTTGCGTGAATTATATGATTGCAGTTAAAGCTGAGCGTACTGAGAATGCTAAGAGAGATAAGGGCAAGGCTAAGATGGATATTTAACCATCTTGTAATAGATTAGTATGGTTGTATGAATTATACTTACGAACAACGAATGATGTAATCAGTTTATGAACCTGGGAAAGGATTTCACATTGATTGTAATAAGAAGATAGTAATTACATTCATTATATTGTGTTTTTAATGGAATGATTGTATAGATATGAGTACCGTGTAGCACCATATGTCGGGTTGGAAGATACCCGAATTTGGGGGCATCACAGGTTGGTATCAAAGAATTAGGTTATAAAACTTAAGGGGAAAAAAAGCGTAGGCTAATAACCTCGTAAGGAAGGTAAAGTCCGAAGAAAAAAATTCGAGTCGAATAAATTAATAAGGTATTGAGAAAACTCAGTATCAAAAGATTTA
Organism: Panax japonicus; assembly: GCA_020205505.1. Lineage (NCBI taxonomy): Eukaryota > Viridiplantae > Streptophyta > Magnoliopsida > Apiales > Araliaceae > Panax > Panax japonicus. The sequence goes on along the minus strand of CM035093.1, from coordinate 35,940,459 downwards.
AAAGATGGAAATTAATCCTAAATAAATTAAATGTGATTTGTGCTTATACTATTGTGTATTATGTACTAATCAACGTGTTATGTGTTTTATAGATGTCAAACGATAGCTTGATGTATAGAGTCATTCACGTGATAAGTGAAGAGTTAGTGAACCAAGTGGAGATAGTACCTATGCCCGTGGCAGAGGTACCGATAGTGGTTCTAGAAGATTCTGATCCAGAAGAGTACATGTCTGGGAGGATTACTCTGAGGAAACAATGGGAATAACATCATATCTGAATATGATGATAGATGTGGATGAGGATACGGAGGTAACATCGATTAATACGGTGGTACCTACTCAAGAGTCAACACCTCACGATGCAATGAGATCATTGTATCTGGCAGTGCTTGATAGGAATGTGCATCTACGCATTGTGGTGCAGACACAAAACGAGGAGATTACTGTCCTATATGAGGCGAAGGAGTCTGCAGAGGCGAATTTTGAGTTAGAGCATGATGAGAAAGTGCTAATGACATATAAGGCGAGGGATTATAAGGAAGAGGCCGTAGAGCTTCGAAAGAAACTGGTTGAAAATGACCAGAGGATTGCTAGGATGTCATACATCCATGAATGTGCTAATGAGGATTTCAAGCTAAAAATTTCTTGTTATTCTATTGAATTAGGGTAGATTCGACATACGATTAGTCGAGATATTTTTTCGATTTTAGCAAATCAGAAACATGAGAATGCCGTAAGGCAGTGTTAGTAGATCATTAGATCTTTTTGGTATATGTATAGTGACGTAAAACCCTCTTTTGTATAATTAAAGGGTAGTCTTTTTGTAAATCCCAATTTTTGTAGAAGTCAATCGCGAGATAGTAATGTATTAGCTTTTTGGCTATGGAACAAAGTGTAAATAGTTTTGACTATGAAAGCAAATTAATATAATGAATTTTTATTTAATGTGCTTATTGTGGTATGAGTTGTTTTTTGGAAATGATAACTAATTAGTTAAATAGATAATAATGAAACTTTATTTATTTAATTAGAATTATGCCTCCAAGAAGGAGATAACGTAACCAAGAGGCTAAGTCACATAATGAAAATCAAGGGGGTCCTAATAACCCTATGTAAGAGTTCGTTAATTTATTAACGGCAACATTTAACCAAGTTGGGGGAGGAATTCCTGTAGCACCTAGGGTAGCTAGAACAACTACCTTTAAGGAATTTAAAAGTGTGGGTCCTCCGGAGTTCCGAAGAATGACTGACCCCTTAGAGGCCCAGACATGGGTGAAAGAGATAGAGAAGGCGTTTGTTATTACAAACGTGGGTGAGGCGCAAAAGACTTCTTTTGTGACTTACATGATGAAAAGGGAGGCCAACTACTGGTGGGAGGCTCACCAAGGTGGGGCTAGAATAGTTGCAGTTACATGGGAACCGTTCAAGAAGGTATTCTTCGAAAACTATTTCCCTACTAGCATGCAAGGTCAAATGGAGATTAAGTTCTTGGAACTTAAGCAAGGGGATATGACAGTTCCCCAGTACGCCAAAAAAGATAATGAATTGGTGAGATTTGCACCATATCAGGTGGACACAAAAGAGAAGAAGGCTCATAAGTTTGAGCAGGGCTTGAAACCCCGGATCTACAGTAGGATTTCAGTGTTCTAGAGTGCTTCCTACGAGACCATTCTTGAAAAGGCAATAATAGTTGAAGGTGGTGGTGAGGCTTTATCTCAGTACCATAAGGAAAGGAAGAATAAGAATAAAGTAGAGGGAGGAAATAAGGCAGAGGTTGCCAGCGGTAGTGGCACTATGCCAAAGTGGAAGAGCTTTAACCCTGGGAATATTGGGGTGAAACAAGGAGATCCTAAGCGTAGGATGGAGGCATGAAAGACATGCGAAAAGACTCATTTGGGAGTCTGTTTAAAAGGGAAATCAGTTTGTTACAACTATTGGCAGGAGGGACATTTATCACCCAACTGTCCTAACCCTAAGAAAAATCATGGGTGTTTTGTTTGTGGATCGTTGGACCACATGGCAAGAAATTGCCCGAAGAAAGGGTTAGAGGGAAATAAGGGTTCTGGTAGTGGTAAATTAGCCATTACCGGACCAACACCATCTATGGGTAGACCCTCAGCCCGTACGTTTAATATGACTGTCCAAGATGCGGTTGCATCATCTGATGTAGTAGCAGGTATCATTCCAGTCAATGAAATAAATGCTTATGTGTTATTTAACTCGGGTGCTACTTGTTCTTTTATAGCGTGTGAATTTGCTAAGCGATTAGGATTAATCCCTGAAAAGTTAGTAATACCTGTAGATGTTAAGGTAGCAAACGAAGAGACAATCCCCATTGAATATATTCATAAGGATTGTTGCATAGATATTAGAGGTAATAAGTTATCAGTAGATTTGGTACTGATAAGGTTAACAGAATTCGATGTAATTCTTGGTATGGATTGGTTGATTAACCATAAGGCTATAATAGATTGCCATAGGAAAAGTATGAACTTTCGACTTTTTAACAAAACCAAGGTAGTGTTCTTCGGTAGTAAATCACCAAGATGCTCTTGTTATCTATCGATGACACAAGCTAGAAACATGTTAAGAAAGGGGTGTGTAGGTTATCTGTCCCATGTTCTGGATATCCAAAGAGTGGGAGCATCCTTGGACCAGATACCTATAGTTCAAGAGTTTGCGAATGTATTTCCGGAGGAATTAACGGGTATTCCACCGGATAAGGAGGTTGAATTTGTGATTGATCTGTTACCGGGTATGACATCGGTCTCAAGGGCACCATATCGGATGGTGCCAGTTGAGATGAAGGAGTTAATGGTTCAATTACAAGAACTATTAGATATGAAGTACATTCAACTGAGTGTGTCTCCCTGGGGAGCACCTGTATTGTTTGTAAAGAAAAAGGATGGGTCGTTACGACTTTGTATCGACTATCGAGAGTTGAACAAGTTAACGATTAAGAATAAATACCCGTTGCCCAGGATCGATGATCTATTTGATCAGTTGAAAGGGAAAGAGTATTTTTCTAAAATAGACTTGCGTATGGGGTATCATCAGTTAAAAGTAAGAAAAGAGGATGTACCTAAGACGGCGTTCAGAACTCGTTATGGTCATTACGAGTTTTTGGTAATGTCGTTTGGGTTGACTAATGCGCCAGCCGCATTTATGGATATGATGAGCTGTGTGTTCAAACATTATATGGACAAGTTCGTCATAGTGTTCATTGATGATATTCTATCTATTCAAAGACGTCAGAAGATCATGCTGAACATTTAAGGATAGTGTTCGAAACACTACGGAAGGAAAAGTTGTATGCAAAATTCACAAAGTGTGAATTTTGTCTTGATTGAGTGCAGTTTCTAGGACATGTAAATGAGTGGGAGTAACCAAAAACGCTAACCGAGGTTCAGAGTTTTCTGGGGTTAGCGGGATACTATAGAAGGTTCATTCAGGACTTTTCTAAAATAGCTACTCCGTTGATAAATTTGACGAGAAAGTCAGTGAAATATGTGTGGACTGAAAAAAGTGAGATCAATTTTCAGGAACTAAAGAATAGGTTAAGTGACGCACCTGTATTGTCATTGCCCGATGATACAGAGAATTTTGTAGTGTATAGTGATGCTTCGCATAGAGGACTAGGTTGCTTGCTCATGCAGCATGGAAAGGTCATTGCGTATGTGTCACGTCAATTAATGGATTGTGATAAGGCCTATCCTACTCATGATCTAGAATTGACAGCTGTAGTTTTTGCCTTAAAAATATGGAGGCATTTTTTGTACGGTGAGAAGTATGAGATATACACGGACCATAAAAGTCTGAAATATATCTTCACACAGAAGGAGTTGACATGAGGCAGAGAAGGTGGTTGGAATTAATAAAAGATTACGATTGTGATATTTTATATCATCCAGGGAAAGCAAATGTAGTAGCCGATGCGCTAAGTAGGAAGGGTAGAAAGAAACTGTCAATGTTAACGGCTCAGAATGAGTTATTAACAGCGATGGCAAGAATGAAATTAGAGGTTAAATTATCGAATAAAGCAGAAGAGGTGTTATTTTCCATGGAGAATCAACTGACCATAGTGGAATGTGTTAAGGAAGTGCAATTGAGCAACGAGGAATGTAAACATATTAAGAAGAGGATAGAAAATGAAGAAAAGACTAAGTATAACCTCGTTAGGGAGGGATTACTTCATTTTAAAGGAAGAATTTGGGTTCCAAATAATTCTAAATTAAAGGAGGAGATAATGAGTGAGGCCCATAGTTCGAGGTACTCGATACATTCTGGTAGTACGAAGATGTATCAAGACCTTCGTCAGAACTTTTGGTGGCCGAACATGAAAAGGCAAATAGCTGAATATGTTAGTAGGTGCTTAACTTGTCTGAAAGTTAAGGCTGAACACCAACGACCTAGTGGGTTGTTGCAATCATTAGATATTCTGGAATGGAAATGGGAGCACATCACAATGGACTTTGTGGTAGGGCTTCCAACAACAAGGAAAGGATACAATGCTATTTGGGTGATAGTGGATCGATTGACGAAATTGGCTCGTTTTCTACCAATAGGAGTTAGGTATAACCTGGACCAATTAGTTAAGCTTTATGTCAAGGAAATTATTTCAAGACATGGAGTACCTGTTTCGATTGTGTCAGATCGTGATCCACGATTCACATCAAACTTTTGGAGGAGTTTGCAAGAGCAAATAGGAACGCAGTTGAGATTGAGTACGGCGTATCATCCTCAGATGGATGGACAAAGTGAACAGACAATTCAAATGCTTGAAGATATGTTAAGATCTTGCGTTATAGATTTCAAAGGGAGTAGGGACGACCATCTACCATTGGTGGAATTTGCGTACAACAATAGTTTTTACGCTAGTATAGGCATGCCACCTTACGAAGCGTTGTATGGAAGGAAGTGTCGAACTCCACTGTGTTGGGATGAAGTGGGTGAACGTCGAATGTTGGGACCTGAGATGGTACAACAGACGACTATCATGGTAAAACTAATATGTACTCAGTTGATAGCTGCTCAAGATAGGCAAAAGAAGTATGCCGATCCTCACAGAGAAAATAGAGAATTCGATGTAAGATCTTATGTCTTTCTGAAAGTATCGCCTTGGAAAAGGAAGATATGTTTTGGGAAGAAAGGGAAGTTAAGTCCAAGGTTTATAGGACCTTTTGAGATTTTAAGAAGGGTAGGAGAGGTAGCTTATGAAGTAGCCTTACCTCCAGAATTGGAACGTATATATAACGTGTTCCACGTGTCTTTGTTGCGTCCCTATAAGCCGGACTATTAACACGTAATAGAGTATAAATCTATCCGAATAGAGAAAGATTTATTGTATGAAGAGCTTCTACTTCAAATTGTTGATAGGAAGGAACAAGTTTTGAGAAATAAGATAATACCTTCGGTGAAGGTGATATGGAAAAACCACAATGCTGAAAAAGCAATGTCAGAACTCGAAAGTAAAATGAAGGAAAATTTTTCTCATTTGTTTATTTTATAATAAAGATTCTAGGGACAGAATCCTTATAAGGGGGGGGGGTGAGAATGTAATGCCCTAGAAAATCAGATTTATATGAGAATTAAATTTTTAATTGATTATGTGAATTAAATGAATTTAATTGATTATTTATGTGAGTAAGCTATGTGAAGGTCGTTCTATGACCTAGAATGTGCGGATGTGGTTAGTATTCTGGCTATGACTAGAATTAATTGTTTTGAATTTCTAAGACGGAAATAAATGTTTTTCGAGAAATTCTCGTAAAAATACTATTCATCCGTTTCTGCTCGGGAATTAAGTTTGAAATTCGGAGAAATGCATGATGATCGAATATAAAGACGAGATGGAATATTTAATAATATTTCATTTATGGCAAATGAAAGTTTTCTCCTGCGGACATAAAACCTAAGGGTTGAGAAGAATGATTTCTAAGAAGGAAATGAGATGCGTATTATGAGTTACAATGATGAGTATGTGTATGTTATACGAGTGTGATACTATTTAGTATACGAGTATAATACGAAGATTTAATACGAGTACAATACAATTATCTTATGAGTATTATACGAAGAGAATAAGTGAATTATACGTATGGAATAAGATTGGTGTAATGGACTTAGAGTTAAGACTTAGTATAATCCAATGGGGTTTGGATTATATCAAGACCAAGTGATTAAGTAATCAAGCACAAAGAATTATGTGTTTAAGCCCAAGTCTAAGCCCAATGTTAGAATTAATTAAGCCCGATCCAAGAAATCGAACCGTAGATCGAACCGATGGGTCACCGAATGGGTAAAACCCATGGGGAAACCCATGGGGATGACCCATGGGCATGTGGGCTGGCCACTTGGTGGCCAAGTAAAGTGATCTACTTGATCACCAAGTATTTTACTTGGTGATGAAGCAGTGAATAGTAAGGAGGTGGGGGAGAATGACCATTTAGCCCTCCATTTGATTTGCCTATAAAAGAAAGGCATGTGTTAGTTATTTTTGGTTTTCCAAGAGTCATCTAACATATATTTAGAGAGAGAAAGAGCTAGACATAAGCAAACATCTCACTTTGAAGCTTTTCATTAGAGATTTTAGCAAGAACACCAAGATCATAAAGGTAATATTCCCTTAATAATAGTTTTCCATCCCTTTAGATTTCTTTGTTATAAAGAATAATAAATTGGTGGAACATGTCTCTTATGGAGGAATAAGGATTGTTTGTAATATATAAAACCATTATAAGTCATGTGTAAATGAAAATCGTAAGGGTTTACGTAAGTTAAAACAGTAGGAAATATTTAATTATAAACTTTGTTGTTGATGGACAAATTGAACACCATCACAATTAAAATATGTGCATCTTTTTTGGTTAGGATGTAGATATGAAATTAATGGAGTGTTCTATTTGATTTGGTTTATAGAACACTAGTAACGAAGTTTTGACGAATTTTACGGAATTAGACGTTTAATGTTGAAAACGTAGAAATTCTGGATTAGTAGTCGATAGTTGTCGTGGGACTTGAAAATGTTGGTTTTCAATGTCAACGCGTGAGATAGGGTGTTTAAGAGTCGTGGGCTCAAGAATCGTCGGATTCCGACTTAGAACGAAGAAAACAAGTATTGAACGCTCAATAACGTTTAACAAACGCTCGAAAATGAACTTAGAAATGAATTTTGAGTTTCCGGATTCAGAATTATAAAATTCTTATATGAATGCGTACAATATGTAATTTATGAGTTGTAGGCTTTTGAACGGATCTAATCGGACTTATAACGAAGAAGTTATGAAGCTGGGAAGTTCACTAAAAAATGTATCTTTAAAAATTTTCTGGTGCAGTGGTTTGGCACCGCGGCGCCATACAAGTCTTATTGTGCCGCGCCGTAGCTCCATGCATAGTGTAATGAGCTACTGAAGAGTGCTGCCACAGCGCCATTCATATTAGGGAGTTTCGCGCCACAACGTCAGAACCGGGACTTAGCTACTGTAAACTTATAGAAGGGTCACGCCTTGGCGCTGAGGCAGGGCATTTGTTAGACAAGTTAGGTTTGAAATTCCATTGTTTTGAGACCTATATAAGTTAAGTTTATATACTTAATGAACATTCTAAAACTATTCCTATCTTATATATACTAGTGTATATGGTAATGAACTTAGGAATTGAATGCGAGTTGTTAGTATGGTAACGAAAAACACAAAGTGTTAATAATAAACCCTGAATGGTAATCGACATTGGTACTTCACCAATGATGATTGAGTTCAGTTAGTAACATAAGATCGTTAACAAGCCGGAATGAAGGGTAGTAAGTCGAATCGACATTATTAAAGAAATAAAGTCAATTAAGACATAGAAGAAAAAGAAGTTGGTAGAAATAATGTGATTGATTTTTTGGTAGCTAATTACAGTGTGCTAGATGAATATATCATGTAGATTATGTAAAGGATGAGAACAGTCGATTAAATTATTTGAAGACGCTTGAAGGCAAGTTTTCTCAACGCTTGTCTATCCTTCGTGTTAGTCGAGTTTTCTGTGATTCATTGTACTAAATTACATGAATGATTTTAAAGAAAGGGTTAATGCCAGTTTTAATTTGGCTAGACTATTCGTAAGAGATAGATTGATTTGTATACATATCTTTCTATATAGAAATGATAACGCTATACTATGCCAAGTATTTGGTACGGATTCAAAGGTAAGTAGATTATGAACAAACAAAAGTATTTTTCATCGTTTATACGATGGGCACCCGAGTTTGCCAAAACTTAAACGTAAATACGTGTAACAGATGAATGTTGATCAACATAGAGTACTATAGGCTGATCACCTAGAAGTTCTCGTAAGTAATGCCGGATGTACAACCTTAGTGTTGTGATGTCCTTTTCAAGTATGAAAACAGAAAGATACTGTTCATGGTATTTCGACCGGTTCAGAATTCCTAAAATATTATATACATTGGGAATTGAGACAATGAATTATTGAGTATTGATGTTTCATAATACTTCATGACTATTTGTTCGGTTATGGAAGATTGTCATATAATTCACAAATGTGGTATTGATGTTATTCTTTGTTAGACTTGTTGAGCTGGTTATGCTCACTTCTTGCGTAAATTATATGATTGCAGTTAAAGTTGAGCGTATTAAGAATGCTAAGAGAGATAAGGGAAAGGCTAAGATGGATAGTTAACCATCTTGTAATAGATTAGTATGGTTGTATGAATTATACTTATAAACAACGAATGATGTAATCGGTTTATGAACCTGGGAAAGGATTTCACTTTGATTTTAATAAGAAGATAGTAATTACATTCATTATGTTGTATTTTCAATGGAATGATTGTATAGTTATGAGTACCATGTAGCACCATATGTCAGGTTGGAAGATACTCGAATTTGGGGACGCCACAGAGAAGAAGAGAGGAAGTGATAAATTGAGAGGAAGAGAAGAAGAAATTCTATATGAAGGTTGGAGAATGAAAGAAAAAAAACAGGAAGATTGTCTGAGTTTTCTAACTAATCAAAGGTAATAATCTAATTTTAAACTCTAGTTGTGTTTTCTTAAAATTACTTCACTGTAATTAAGTTTTGATGATGTATTTCTTGATATGTTTATGGGTATGAGTAATCCATTATATGTAATCTATAATTTGTTTTTGGTTATCAAAATCATGAAAATTAGGATGAAGAAGAGGAAATTGAGTTATTGATGAAATGTGTATGTTATGGCTTAGTTGGAGTCAAAAATTGATGGTTAGAACATGTATATAATCTAAAATTGATAATAGATGTTGTTAGTATGTTGAAAAACGAAAACAACGAAGTTTAAACGGATTGATTTGGTTAGGAATCGAATCCGTGGTGAATGATTACGTTAAATATGTTAAAACATGTAAAACTAATATGAACATGAGTTTTAGGTGAAGATTTAGGTTTGTTAGTGTTTCTGTAAATTGTTATAATTCTAGTATGTTGTAGTTCTATGAATTACGAATCCATAGAGTCGAAAACAAACTAATTTGGGTGTGTATAACTCAAGTTATGAAGGTTGGAAAGAGAAAGGGTCAAAAATTCGTAAGAATAGTAAAATAGGGAAACAATGTGTAACTACTACTAAGGGGTGCTGCAGCACGGCCCCCAAGGCTATTTGGGGCACTGCAGCACCAAAATAGTTGACAGGGCCGGACAATTTTGACCTCCTGTAGTAAAACGGCCCTAAAAGTTTCATACGAACTCCAATTAAGATGATTCAAGATGATCCGGAATGAGGACGAATAGACCTACAACTTTCGTTCTTTAAGTGTTTCAATTTGAGGTCGGAAACATGGGTTAAAATGGTCATTTGTGGGACTGGTATGTATTAGGAGGCAATCGGAGGGCGTCGGGCATGCACGTATGCAATTGTAGTGCTCCTGACGATAAAAGATGTTGTCCTCAGTTATAAAACCTAAATATTACTAAATATAATGATGCTTAATATTTATGAATGATGTATTAGATAAGTTGTATAAGCATACTAAGCACACAGAAGAGAGACGATTCAGACGTGTGACGAATGAATGTCGAAACGCCGTGACAAGTGTTAATGAACGTAAAAAGTGTATTAAGTCAAATGAAATGAATATTATAAGATATGAAATGGGGTTAATATAAAATCAATAATGATTCCTAGCAAGACTTAAACTCTTGAATGAACTTCGAGTTTGACTAAGAAGAAATATAGTGAGTTATAAGTCTAAAGTTAACACAATCAAATTGAACATTATGTATTGATTAATAGGCAGGGTTATAGGATGTAGATTAAAGTTTACATTACAACTACTATGCGTTGTTATGTGACTAATAGTTGATGTGAATGATTATATAATTATGTAGGGCACGTGAAGTGCAGATAACTATAAGCTGTTAAACTGTTATTGGTAAACAACGATAAAGGCAAGTCTTTCAGTTCCTATTTGCTATATAAATTTGATGATGAACTGTTTGAAATATTTATTGCAATTAGCATGGTGTGTTATATTAATGTTGAAAGTATGAAATGTTAAAGTTAATTTATGACTATGTTGATTGAGTAAGGAACTCAATCTTTACACTTGTTATATGAACTAAAACATGTATGTTATGTTAGTCTAATGTTTATGAGATGTATATCGAGCGTGTTATTCTGTGCTATGTGATTCATGAAAACTGTTAAATTTTGTCGGGCTGTCGAGCTCAACCTTGCAAATAACCACTTTTACAGGTTAAAGATTTAAGGTAAAGTTATGTGCTATTTGAAAGATATGAATCAGATGTGATACTTGAAGATTTATATACTTTGGCTGAGTTATTATTATTTGAACCATGTTTAAGGTTTCGAATAATGTATTAATGTTGAATTGTAATATCGTTTTGTGATGTAAATTCTTGTAGTATTAAAATGATTTTGAGATATTTAGATGTAAAGGTTGAAAGTTTTGGGAACGAGAATAGTTTGTAATAAAAAATTTTAATTGTAATAGAAAATCATTTACAACCTCGGAGATAACTCTAAGTTTTGTCCTTGGCAATAACCCCAAAGAATGTTGTTGCAGTTCCGGCGATGACCCTGGAAATGCTTATTTCAAATACATGTGACCAACATCAATCTTAGTCCTCCTGCTGAGGCACTCATACTGAAGACACCGGAGCTAGCACCGGGGCAGACAGTTATCCATAAGATGACATTGTAGTATTCAACACTTGCAGCAGTCCAATCTCAGACGTAACCCTGAGCAACGTCTGCTTTTAACTCAAATCGGGGATAACACCGATGAGGAGTCAAATGTCATCTTGCTTGTGACACCCCCAAAATAGGTTTACATTACCCATTTTGAGTCGTCAATAACATGGTACAGAAACAACTACAACTTTATTAATACAACATAAAACTGTGAGTTTAAATACAAATATTGCCATCTAGACAATATTCACACCCAAATAAGTCCTCATTACATATATTGGTACATTATTTTACAAAAATGGTGAGGACTACTAAAACAACTTTCTAGAACCTTCATTCCATACCCCGACTAGTACTCGCTACATTCTCACCTCCTAAGAAGAAAAATGGAGCAAAAAGGAAAAGGGTGAGCTCAACTAGCCCAGTAAAGAATATTATGACTAAGATAATATAGAACAAATTATCGTTAGTCTTCAACAGGGAAAAATCTAATAAAATACAATAGACAACAAGTTTTGGATCAATATTCGCAGCAAAAATAATAATTCATAGATGAGTTACGTAGAGAATGAAATCTACTATAATCTATGAATTTAAAAGTCCATCATCAATATTTTATCTCTGTAACATCAATCAATATTCATCTTGAATCAAATATTCATCTTTGCACTACAGGCCAAAGATATTCATCAGTCGGTCATGTTCATCTCATCACCTGTACATCTTTGTATTACAGGCCAAAGACATTCATCAAAAATTCATTCATCTTTGCACTACAGGCCAAAGATATTCAGTAATACCATCATTTAGGACTGAGGATGATGAAAAATATTTTAAAGAAAACGAATCCAGTGAAACAAAAGAGCAAATATTAAGGATTCGTACTTTAAACAGTCCAAGTTCAAAAATATTTCATTAATAATAATAGTGAAGTAAAATTCAAGAATGATCAAAACATGGATACAATCAAAGCTAGTATCAATAATAGATATTTTGGACAAAAAATAAAAATTTAATTTTTCTGTGAATAGTGCTGTATTCGTGAATAGTGTCGTATACGTGAATAGTAACCCCGACACTAAAAGACAAAAATTTCACAAGAAAAATCTTACCAATAATCCGGTATAATGATATTAGAAGAAATAATATCATTTTAAAAAGAATAATATCCCTTACCTTGAAAAGACTGTACTTCTAGCTGGAATACCAGATATAGTGTTGAAGGGAACTTGCACCGTATAGTAACACTCAAAGTCTCAAAATACTCACAAGAATACGCTCAATAATATAGAGAGAAAATTTCAGTTTCTGGTGTGATTTTCAATTCTAACCTAAGCACCCTATTTATAGTAAAATGCTTAGAACACCAAATCAAAAAATTTAGTAAAATATTATTATTAATAACAAAATTCATACACATCCTTTGAAATCAGATTTCCCACATGCCCACCTTCTAGAAAAAGTAAGAAAAACGTTTTTCATAAAATAAATAATTAAAACTTCCAAAAATTAATTATTTCGGAACTTCAGAACTTCAATAATTCATAATAAATAGCCCTTTTGTCAGACAAATTCAAACCTTATGTCTTTTTCATAGGAAATTCCATTATCTACAACTTTGCAGAAGAAAGTTTTTCCAAATTCCAAACAAAAATTGACCGAAATCCACAAATAGACGATTTTACATGCTATAATCAAATTTCAGTTAAGAAATGGGGTCCACCGACATGTTTAACATGTTTTAAACATTAATTGTAACAAAAATACTCCTCCTCCTCATATACTCATATATCCCATATTCATTGTAAAAATATCACCATTATTATATTATTAAAATATAATAATATATTTAAATGAATTATTTATCAGAAAAGATAAAATAATAATTTTTTAACAATTGTCACATTAAAAATTTTCTCCATTTATATCCACATAAAATGAATATTTTCCTTATCATATATATCAATAATTAATTATTCACAAATAATATTACAGAATCACAATACTGACAACCAGGTAATTCCCAAGAAAGAGGGGGCTTTCCAATAAGGATTTCTCCTTACTGGCGCGCAATTAGGTGACCAAACCTCTCCTTAGACAGAACTTTCTAGACATTGCCAATAATGTTATCTAATAATATTATTCAAATAATACAAATAATTGATCTGATAATGAAAATATTGTGTAGTGACAATTATTGAAACAACAATAATATAAAATATCAATATAGCAATTATTGAATCAATAAAATGAAATATTGAACAGTAACTACTGTAACAATTATTGAGTAATGTCTTCCTACGTAAGAATCAATAATTGTTGCAATACCGTGTGCTACTGTGTTTTAACCACCGGGTATTCCAACAGTATTAATGGTAACAACTACGCCATTATTTATAAACAACTTATTCTTGTCGTTTTCTTCATCCAATCGCTTTTCGTTATGGGGCCCACACAAATCTGTCGTACGAATATTTCCCGACAGTAAGAATATTCCACGACCAAGCTAATACTCCCCGACAACAATTAATATTTTATAACCACTTGCTTATTTGAAATATTTGCACATTTTACCCATAACTAACCACATTAATCAAATCAACCCTTACTATTTCAAAATAATAAATAGAGGAAATTCAATTTAATTAATAATAAGTTGGGGTCTTACATTGCTACCTCAACATCTGCGCGTCGTCTCGACACTTCAATACATATATACATACAACTATGTCCTTCAAGAACTAGGATTTCAAATCCTGAGTGACTATTATGCGTGGCAGCACACCTGATAGAATTTGAAGCTTGAAGACCATGGGCATGATCCCCTCTTCTTGACTTCGTACAACATCTATTCCATGTCATTGCATAACTGTAAAGTCTTCGAACCCGGATACTTGAAACCCGAACTCGGTACTTCACGATACCATTTCTATGAGCGGAAATATTACTAATAATAATAACCATAATATAAATTTATCAAATTTAACTTATATTTATCAGAGTTTAATCCCAAGTACGCAACCTTTACTTCATTCTTTATATGATATATAATACATATCATTAGATTAATACAGTCTATCTATTACAAATGATACCAATAACATGTCCTATTTGCTTTCCTTTTCACTTGTTCTTGGCCAAACTTTCCAGTTCTTCACACTTAGCTGAAAACATTTAAATTAAGCAAGGGTGGGCATTTGAGTGCCCAGCAAGTATTATATATATATATATATATATATATATATATATATATATAAGCTGAAAGAATTTAAATGTTTTCTTTATAATATTCTTCTACAACCAGTCAATAGTTGTGAAGTAATCTGTACCAATAATAATAACATTACAACCCTCGTTCAAATTTTTGAAAATATGTATTGACTATACATGGGGTTTCTTTGACATACTATGAACACTGTTTTTCATTTTCGAAAAGGTTAAACAGAAATTCATCTGTAAACCGCCATTGCTTACGGGCCTGAGGGTGTACAATCCATGGGCCTTGTATTGATCAATACTACATGTACAAGAACGATGTTATCGTTCACTCTGTCCGCCTTGGGCGCATAAAAATTTTCCCATTATCGGGATGTTCATACCTATCGGGTTTTCATAACAAAGGTCTTATATAATTCAAAATATATGTATATCAAAGGTGTATCAACATGTGATTAAATACAATGATTATCCAAGTGTGGACACTTGTATAATCATTTATAGAAATTAACGAACAGAATATATAACTGAATTATCATATACTAACATGTTGATAATCAATGGGCATATATAATATAGGCTTAACAATCTATACAATAATAATATAACTTTGAAACATTCTTACACTTGTCCAATGCATAAAGAAAATGTAAAGGTAGGATACTTGCCTGATGCGCTGCTTACAATTACGCAACTTAGATCTATCTGTTATACCGAAACCTATCATTAATAAGATCATTCTATCAATTAGAATCACATATCATAACACATAGTACTGCTTATTGCAGTCAGCACATAACATAATCACATTGTCATACATGTTCAACAATCATGTTATCACAAACAAACATCCACTCATTCCTAATCACATTGTCACACAACTTTATCCACCATTGAATCACAAATAAAATAATTAACTAACTAAATTTCTAAGTCCAGATCAAATTCTGAACCATGTCGGTCTACCGACATCTTTATCGGGTAATTATCGAGTCTAAGACTCTAAACAGTTGTTCAATATCCATTTAGACTAATTAAATAACAGTCATATCATTTTTCATAACCTTATAATAATTATAAAATAATTATTACCATTTACCATAATGTTTGAAATATCAGAATCATTATTAAATGATTTAAATATCAAACAATTCTATTATCATTAATATTTATTCAATATTAAATTTTTAATGAAACCATTGCCAAAATATTAAAGTTATGTATAATAACTCAAAAATATTTTTGAAACATTTATATTACCCTTAAATGATTTTTAAAACATTTAAAATTATTCTTAAACAATTACTATTAATATTAAAATATTAATTTATCATTATCCAAATATTAAAAGTTATTAATTATAACTTTAAAATATTTTTAATTCATTTATATCCTTTTTAAATGATTTTTAAATAAATAAAACTATTTTTAAACTATTTATTTAATATAATTATTAAATAAACTTAATATCATTAATCATTAAATAAATATCATTAATATTAAATCATTAATGAAATATTCCTTAAATATTAAAAGTAATATTTTATAACTTAAAATATCTTTAAAAACTTTATTTTCATTTAAAATGATTTTTAAAATAATAAAATCATTTTTGAACTAATTTATTTAATATAATTATTAAATAAACTAAATATCATTAATAATAATTTAATATCATTAATATTAAATTATTAATATTTTTCATGACAAAATATCAAAAGTCATATTTTATAACTTAAAATATTTTTATAATACTTTAAATAATTTTTAAAATTATTAATTTTATTTTCCATAATTTATTTAATATATTTATTAAATAACTTAAACATCATTAATATTAATTAATTAATGAAATTTCATCACAAAATATTAAAATTCATCAGAAATGACTTAAAATATTTTCTAACACAATAATATAATTTTTCATGATTTTTCATGAATTAAAACCATTTTAAATAATTTATTTAATATTATAACTAAATAAATAAATACCTTTTATATTCCAAAAATAATAAATATTGTTAAAATATACTCAAAATAATTAAAAACTAATTTTCGGACTTTAAAATAATTTTTCAGAATTTATTTTGTATTTTTCATAATTAAAAACTATTTTTTTCTATTTTTAATCAATTTCTGGAAATTCAGAAATTAAATTAATTAAAAACCGTCGCAATAGGCCTTTAGCGACAAAAAGCGTCGCTGTTGGTGTTCTTGAGCTCAAGAACACTGACAGCTTCGTGATCAACATTTCATGTTCGACCATGTATAACTTTCTGTACAAATTGTTTCTAGGCGATCTAACACATACATCTTGTAGAGCGCATGTAATACTACAATTAAAAACAAACAACATGGCTTAACATCATCAGATCTAAGAGTTATTAGCCATCAAAAAGTCTGACAATGCTGTTCTTCACGAAGAATAGTTCGTGGTGCCTACTTTGGATCCTTATAACCTGACGATAGTGTAATGTTTGTGTGATCTAACAACTCCAGTGTGTAGAAAACATGTAGGACTACAACTATAACACTTAACATCATCATAAAAAGAAGAAATAAAGCATCTAAAGTATGGTCAAACGGTGTCCGAAAAAATCGACACTTAAAAAATTCTTGACTGCCCAGAAATTGGCCGGTCAATGCCGGTCAACCCACTTTGACCTTAAATAACTTTTGATACACAATAGATATGGACCTTATTATTTTTGGAGATTAAATACCACATAACAAGATACACATAACAACTTTTAAACATTAAAAACACATAACATACACGGATCTAGAGCCTCTGACATTTGCCTAAAAATAACAGAGTTCGGTTTTTCAAAAGTTGGAAAAACTTTGATTTTGAGCACTATGATGTTATGGGTCATGAATTTAACAACCCAGAACATTAATACACTCCTTATTACACAAATTTGAACAATCAATTTCATCAATTAACAAAGAATCAAAGGATTTCTAGGATTAGGGTTTTTATACCTTTATGCTTTGATTTTTGATTTTTGGCTTCTGATCTGTTGTTTGTGATCGTGGGGCTGTGATTTAGGACTGATATAGCAACAAATTTCGTTGGCTTTGAGTTGAGAGGAAGTGGTTTAGTGTTTGCAATAATTGGACTACCAAATGGAAATTTCTCTCCTTTAATCTATATATAGGCAACTTAGATGCATGAATTGGTCATTCTATAGGATGATTGCTGGCAATAATGTGCATGTGGAGTTGTTGGGGTTGATAAGAGTTGTTTAACAACTCAACCTAAATGTCAAAACCTACACCTTAGCCTCTTTAATGCATAAAAGAACATTTTGGTCATTTGGTAAATCAATTAAATGGCAAAATTGTAATCTTGGCAAACCCTTAGGGTTTAGGGTTTGGACCATTTTAAGGTTTAAAAAATTCAAGAATTTCCAATCTAGGGTTTTAAAAAAAAATACATAATAAAATAATAAAATTTTAGTTTCTAAAATACAAAATTAAGGTTTCTTAATTAATTAGGTTTCTAATTACTTAACACCTTACTAATTAGGTTTAAGATACACTAATTAGTATTAAGCTTTCCAAATCAACAATTAGGGTTTATAATTTAAATAAATTAGGGTTTATAAAATAAATATTAGGGTTTCTTAGAAATTAGTATTTCTAAATTATTAATTAGGGTTACCTAATCAATATAAAAATTATATAATGCATAACATGCATGCACCATATAACACAGTTATAGAACAGTGTCGAACTCAACCTGAGTTTTAAATTAGGATTTTTCATTTAACAATTAGCTAATTATTATTTAGGGTTTCTAATTTAAGAAATTAGGGTTTTAATTTCTATATCACCAGTCGTTAATCACATTATTGTGATTACAAATTCTCAAGGTCGTGAATGACTTTCGCTTTAAAGTTTCAATTCAATTAGGGTTCCAAAATTATAATTAAGGATTATAATATAGAATAATAATAATAATAATAATAATAATAATAATAATAATAATAATAATAATAATAATAATAATAATAATAATAATAAGGGTTTTGAATAATTACGATTCTCCCTAATTAGGGTTAATACATAAACACCGATCATAAATCACATTAACATGATTACATAACAGTCTTAAGCCGGCATTCGGCTTTAACTTAGGGTTTTGGCATAACATATTAAAACTGTTCCACACATTAACATTACACACATAACCATACTTGTCTATAACACTAACAAATAATAATATAATATTATTATTTTCATTCCTTGATCAAAACCCAGAATTAGGGTTTGAATTCCATATCTGATTTATCTGCCATAATTAACCTTATAATTAAGTAGAAATAATTTTACTTAATATCTTGAACAAAATTCATATAATAGAATAAGTATTATAAAAATTCTATATTCATATCATATGTTATTCAATTAATATAATTATCATATTTTCATGGAAAATAAACATTAAAAACATTTTTACTATAAAACTAATTATTATTAGAATATAATTTATAATGAGCAATAGTTCTAGAATAAAATTATTCATAACCATTCATGTAATAAATATATTTTATATTCATCACATAATTACATACATAATACCTTTCACGCATTCTTTCCTTTAAAATAAATAATTATCCTAAAATCATTTCCTATATTATTTAAATAATATAAGATTATATTTTCCTTGAAAAATAATTAATAAAACATTTCCAATAAGGAATTAATTAGTATAAAAATATAATTGATAATAATCAATAATTCTAAAATAAATTTATTTGCAATACTTAATGTAATAAATAAATTTTATTTATCACACATATAATTATAATTACACATTACCTTGACACATATCATTCATATTTATTTTAATAAAAAAAAATACGCAAAATTTATGATTTATTTATATAGAAAATATCGGGTTGTCACATTAACTCTCAACACAAACAGTCCGAAGAAGGTCACATATACCTCGTTTGGATGCTCGGATTGAAGTTTTGCAAGTTCGAGTGGACATTATAGTGCACGAGTGCACGTATTTCGAGATGATGGGACCCGCGGAATCCAGGGTAGCTCAGGCAGCCGCAGGTGCATCTACAACATTCGCAGGTACACCCACGACTAGCTGTCTATAAATATAGAGCTTGGGGTCAGCCATTTAAAAAAATAAAAGGCGAGGAAGCCCTGTCCAATTTGCTTTATACACACCCTATATTGAGTGCTTGCTCTTTTTAAACACCTGTTAGCCCACATACAGTTATAAATTTACCAGCGGGAGCTGAGTGTTCATCCATATAGAGTCATAAAAGTCTGCATTGGCAGCCCGCTATAAGCCTTATTACACTCTATAAAGCCTTTCTCTTTATATTTGCACACACTATTCTACACATTGAGAGTCGTGTTGTGTGCATATGACCGGACTTCGGTCCGTAGTTTTCATATATGTCTATATATATATATATATGTATACTTATATATATGTATATATTTTTATATGGACTAACATTATCGAGTTATGCCTCGATTGAGCCTAGAATTCGGTCTGGAGCGTTTATTTGCTTATATATATATATATATATATATATATATATATATATATATATATATATATATATATATATATATATATATATATATATATATAAATCGTGGTCAGACTCTGTCTGATGAGCCTGGATTTTATATCCGGTGCGTTTACTTGCTTTTATATATTATTGTTGTTGGACATATCTGATGAGTCTGAATTTTATATCCAGTGCATTTACTACTTATATATATATATATATATATATATATATATATATATATATATATCTACATTTCATCATGCCTGGAGTTCACTTCGCGGCAGTTGATAGCTTTTACAGTTTTTTTTACATTTAATTCCCGTCTGGAGTTTACTTCGTGGCGGTTGATAGTATTTACTACTTTATTTACATTTCTGATCCCCCATGGAGTTGTTTCGTGATGGCTGATCATGCACACACACACACACACACACACACACACACACACACATATATATATATATATATATATATATATATATTTATTTACCGCTTTTATATATATCTAACTGCTTACTGCTTTCCATACAAACAGCAGTATCATGTGAGACTAGGAATCATGTGATCACAGATTCAGTCTACTGAATCTAGATTCGGTTCCCGTGATGGACATTTTTCACCTGTAAGCAGCTTGTACATTATTTACAGTGTACGAATTTCCTTGGATGACTGTCATGCCCATGAGGAGTTCGGCACTGCTGTATATTATTTTCTCATAGATGCTTCGTATCTCGAAAATAAAAGCAAACAAGCCGAACATTTAACAATAAAATGGAAGTATGAAAAGGTCTCAATTCCTATTGAGCACAGGGTTTGAAAAACCTCTTTTTATAAAAATTCATTGCTATATCTGGTTAAAACTGAATTTTTCTATAAATTCAAACCTGGTGTATATAGGTGCAAACGAGGCCTCGCATTACTTTCCAAATAATTGCACATTGACACACACACACAAACATATTCATATAACAGTTTCTTTGAGAAGTGGCTGTCACTGTGGCAACACGGATGTTGGAGGGTGCCTAACACCTTTCCTCCGCATAATCAAGCCCCCGAATCCATAATGAATCTCAGTTTCACAGACCCGTTTAGCAGTGTCACATCACTGGGTCAATGTGCAAATCTTTTCGGTTGCGTTGGTGCAACCAGTTAAAAAAACCAACTGGCAACTCTTAAAGTCAAATCGTCGACATTACACATGTCGGACCTTTTTCACTTGTTTTTTCAAACAAATCTCACATTAACATGAGAACACCAAAGAACAAGTAACGAAAAGGGGCAAATAAAAATCCCGACGTCGACAGGTGGCGACTCTGCTGGGGACTCTAGTAAGAGGGCTTAAGCCGCTATTACAAGTTTTTCAAAACTATTATATGCTTGTTTGTGAATGTTGTATTTACATTTATGATGAATGTGTACTAATGCATCTTACATACTGTATTGCTACATATCTATCTGTGATATTAGTGTTTCGCATATGTCATCATTTTGCATAAACGGTGAGACACGTTAAATGTGAATGTATGTTGTGTGGTTCCTCCACCAGGAGGCTATCCTATCGGTGTTTGATTACTGGACTCGTAGGAAGACTAATTCCAACGAGGCTTAGGAAAGGCACCACCCAGATTTGCTCCAGTTGAAAGACTGGATTAATTTCCCGTCAAATAGATTGAGATGATCTGGGAACCTTCATGCCAAAAAGCCGTGAGAGTAACCTAAGATAGGTCAAACTTTGATAATCCAAATGCAGAGGAAAGTCTCTTCATGCTTTCCATTTTCAAATTACTTGTAAAAGCATTTATTTGTAATTTTATTACATGTTCATCCATATGTAATGGAAAATATGAAGAATATTTGTGCATGCATGACATGTTATCAATTAACAACCGTTTTTACAGGACCATATTCCTAAAAATGGACACGTTTTGATAACATATACATTATCCCTAAGACTAAACTACATAAGTCTTTTGTAGGGAAGCAATTGGGCCTGTTACCTGCTCAAAATCCAAAAAGGCTACGAGCCTACAGCCAATCATGTCTTCTTCTGATCAGTCTAATCCTGTTTCTCAAGAAGAATTTGACGGATTGAGTAAAAAAATCACAGACTAGGCTGTTATACTTAAAAAATTACATCAGTCTACTCAGGGTATGAAGTTACCTACACATACAGAATCCTCTACACAAGGGGGAGCCCAAGGTTTTGAAAAAATAATTCCAGAACCTCAGTTGGATACGACCAACAAAGACCCTGAAAACATCCATCTCTAAGGAGATCCAGACACCGGTGACATCAGGAAGAAGTTCCTCCAAATGGAGGAAATTATCCGTGTTCTCAAAGGGATTGGAACACATATAAGTGTTTCATATGCTGACCTTTGCATATTTCCTGGTGTTCATTATCCAGAGAAATTCAAAACCCCTGATTTTGAAAAATATGACGGATTCGGGGATCCTTATACACATTTAAAAGTGTTCATTGGAGAAATTGGATCTTATGCAGAAGATGAGAAGCTAAGAATGCAACTGTTCCAAAAGAGTCTAACTGGAGAAGCCCGTTCATGGTACACCAGATTAGACAATTCAAAGATCCATAGTTGGGAAGAACTAGCTCACGCCTTCCTCACTCAATACAATTTTCAATCTCAGATGGCTCCTGACCGGTACCAAATTACCAAGGTCAAGAAACAGTCTAATGAGTCTTTCAGAGAGTATGCTCAAAGGTGGAGGCGCCTGGCTGCTCAAGTTATTCCTTCCATGATAGAATCAGAAATGGTCATGACTTTAATAGATGTACAGTAAGCTCCTTTCTATGAAAGAGTTCTAGCTGGTATTGGAAAACCATTCTTTGAAATGATCAAACACCGAAAAATGGCTGAGATGGGATTGAATTCTGGTAAGATTCAAGACCTAGCCGCTCTCAAAGCAGTTGCTGAGCACATCCAGACCGGATCTTATGGAAACAACCCCCGGAGGGTCCATAAAAAGAAAAAGGATGATGTTTCCTAGATACTACAAGGACAAAAAGGCAATCAAAATATGCCTATACAGAGTAGAAACTACTCCCCTTTTCAAGCACAGTTTTCAAACCCCCCATTGCCTAAAAGTGGAGAAGTAAAGCGACCTCAAACGTTCACACCCTTAGGGGACTCGCTCGAGAAAATTCTTGTTCTTCTGACCACTCAGAAGAAAATCACACGTCTTCTTCCACTAGCTAACCCTAATGGGAAGGGTTTTAATGCTACTCGGAAGAGTGCTTATCATACTAGGGCAGTTGAACATGATACTCAAGATTGTTGGGCCTTGAAACACAAGATCCAAGACTTGATAGACAATGGTGAGATTGTAATCACCAAACCAGACCCACCTCATGTGCAAGACAACCCCCTTTCTCAACACAACGAAGAAGAGGTTAACATGATCAGTTGGAGCACTGGACAGAGTTCCAGTTTTAATGGAAAAACATCCCAAACCATCAAAGATGGTCTTGACAAACGGTATTACACAAATTTCCAGTTTACTATGGAACGAAAGATGAAAGCTCTTTGCAAACAAATTGAGCAATTGGCAGAACTGGTGACCCATCAACATCAAGTCACACGCCAATTAATTAGGCAGGAGCATGCCTATCTCCTTTTATTTGTTATAAATACTCCACCCTCACCTCCAGAAAGCTAAGCTATAGAGGATAAGGTTGCAAAGCGAGCAAATGCTAAAGCCTGTCGGGATTTTGCTAATCAGAGGGAGTTCACCTATCTGGGCCAACCTATGGAGGAAATATTTCAAATGCTAATCAATGAAAGAAGAATTACCTCCCTTGTACCTCCAATCAATCCCCGTACAGGATGGTTTAACCCTGATGGAGTATGTCAGTATCATTCTTAATCTTGTGGTCACGTCACAGACGAATTCTAGGCACTCCGCCATCTCATTCAAAATCTCATTGATAACGGTGTCCTGCAGCTGGTAGATGATAACACCGTGTAACTTGAAAGTGGGATTACATAGAAGGGATCAGTAGTAGTTCTATCCAACAAGGATGATGAGACTGTCAAAGCATTTCCCATTTAATTGATTCAACTCAAAGGAACTGACAATCCTTTGAAAGTGGCCGCACCCAAGCCAATTTCTTTACATTGCAGACCACAATATCCTATTGTCAGCTTAAACAAAGTTCCATGGAATTATGGAGAAGCTGAAGAATCCACGTCTCATACTACTGCTATAGTGTCAAAGGATAATCCTCTGTATCTTCCTCAAAGGGTTATCAAGCCTACCCTCAAATTAAATGGGAAGATTCCCATGGAGAAGATTGAAAAATTCCTCTGCACTATGGGCCATAATGAAGCCAGGATGGTTCTAAACTTAAAAGAAGCTCCACATCAGATATCAATTTGGGACTTAGTTTTTTCTTCCAAAGATAATCGAAAGATTTTACTCAAGGTTTTGGAAGAAGCCTACTTACCGAAATCAGTGGATGTAGAAAAATTTAAAGATATGGTTGATCACATTTTCAACAACAATGTGATATCCTTCAATGACGACGATATACATCCCGAAGGGACCGATTATTGCAAGCCACTGCACATCGCAGTGTTATCCTCCGGATATATGTTAGGTGGAGTTTTGATAGATGGAGGTTCATCTTTGAATATCTATCCTTATGCTACCTTGGTGAAGATAAATGTCAATCTCAAATGGATCCAAAGCAGCCATACGGTGATCAAAGCTTTCGATGGATCCCGGCAAAATTCCATCGAAAAGATTGAGTTTCCAATAGAGATTGGTCCAAATACATTCAATGTATCCTTCAATGTCCTCAAGATAGACTCAGTATACAACCTGCTATTGGGGAGACCATGGATACACATGACTGGAGTTGTTCCCTCCACATTACATCAACAACTCAAATACATTGTCAACGATAGTCTAGTCACTGTCAATGCTAAGCCAAAGTATCCTAAATAAAGAGATCTTCCAATCATCAGTTTCAACTCTGAAGTTGAGTCGGCCAGTTTTCATACTTTGGAAGTAAGTAACACTTAATATCATCCTATTGGAATACCACTTCCCATGCCCAGGATTTCTGTCGAGGTTATGTCGGCTACTCAAGAAATGATGTCATTGGGTCATCAGCCTGGACAAGGGCTTGGTAAAGATCAACAGGGTATTAAGCACCCTATTCAAGTGTCCAGTCAAACTGGGACAGCCGGACTAGGCTATTCAGCCAATTCCAGTCACAAGAATCTGCACAAACACAAGCAGGTTCCTCAAGCGTCCGCCACATGACGATTTGTTCCACCTGTACCACATGAGTTGATACTGTCTCAAGTGAAGGTGCCAGCCCATGTTGTGGCTATGTTGTTTCCCAAGACAATACCATTCAAAGCAAAAGAGGTGCTGATTCTTGATCCCGAAGTGGAAGAAAGGGAACAGAAACGCAAACATGACATCTCTTTGATGATGTCCAGCATACACGTCATTGTTCATGATGAACATACAAACTGATATATCCAAGACGATGATTACCCAGATATCATGGTTATCATTCGGGAGAAGGAGGGCAATGACATCCCCTCTATCACTGCAGTCCATTAGGAATTTGCCTTCAATAATTGGAGCAACACTCCATGCAGTGGTCGACGAGGGTAAAACGTGCAAAAATTCCCTCTGCCTTGTAGATAACTTTAATTGCTTACTTTTCTAAATAGTATTAGCAGTTATTTTATCAGTACATGCTAACACTTTTTATGATTAAACAGTTTCATATATTAAGTGAAAGCATCTTTTGATTTCAGGACTCTGAATTTAGATGTGCTTGTACTTGCTGGTGATGTTCCTTCTCTCCACAAGGGCTATAACTTTGATGCAAAGTTGGACTCAGACTTGATGGAAATACAAGAGGACATTGAGACACCTCAGGAGATTAAGGAATGGGTCACAGATAAGCCTAAACCCAACCTTGGCCAAACCACTCCTTTCAATATTGGAACCTTAAAAAACCCTAAGCTAAACCAAATTGGTTCAGACCTCACTCCAAACCAATGGAATGACATGGTTATGCTATTAACCCAATTCCAGGATGTGTTTGCATGGTCTCATGAAGACATGGTGGGTTTGTCCATTGACATTGTTCTTCATTGCCTTCCCATTAAAGAAGGATTCAAGCCAGTTAGGCAGAAACTCAGGCGATTGAAACCTGAGTGGAGTATAAAAGTCAAAGAAGAAATTGTGAAATAATTTCAAGCTGACATTATCATGGTGTCTACATATTCGGAGTGGATATCCAACATTGTTCCCGTGCCTAAACCTGGAGGAAAGGTGCTAGTTTACGTGAATTACTAGGATTTGAACAAAGCTTGCCTAAAGGATAGCTTTCGCGTGCTCTTTATCCACATTCTCATTAACAATACTGCTCAGTACGGTAAGTACTCCTTTGCGGATTTCTTCACGGGGTACCATCAAATTATGGTTGCTGAGGAAGACCAGGAGAAAACTGTTTTTATCACGCCTTGGGGAACTTTTTGCTACAGACAGTTGTCATTCAGCCTCATCAATGCCGGTGAAACCTACTAGCGAGCTATGATGGCTCTTTTCCATGATTTAATGCATAAAGAGATAGAGATCTACGTGGATGATATTATTGTCAAGTCCCAAAAGGAGGAAGACCACCTAGACCATCTCAATAAGTTGTTCAACAGGTTGCGTAAGTACAACTTGAAGTTGAATCTAGTTAAATGCGCCTTTGGTGTTAAATCAGGCAAGTTGTTAGGTTTCCTAGTCAGCCACAAAGGAATTGAATTGGATCCTACCAAAATCCAGGACATTAAGGAAATGCCCATTCCTTAGACAGAGAAGGAAATACGAGGATTTCTAGGAAGGATCAACTTCATTAGCAGGTTTATCTCTCAACTCACAACAACCTGTGAGCCCATCTTCAAGTTGTTAAGGAAGAACTCCTCCATGAAATGGAATGATGAGTGCCAGAAAGCCTTTCTTACCATTAAAGAGCAGTTGGTTATTGCTCCTATGTTGTTACCTCCCAGGGATGATGTTCCCCTATTTATGTACCTGTCCGTTAATGACAATGCCATGGGCTGCATGCTGGGGGCAAAAAGATGATAGAGGCCAATAACGAGCTATCTATTACCTTAGAAAAAGATTTAGCACCAGTGAACACAAGTACACTCTCATCGAGAAGACTTGTTATGGTTTGGAATGGGCTTTCATGAGATTACAACATTATCTCCATGGTTACACAACCCATCTTATATCCCGCGTGGATCCTCTCAAGTATGTGTTCAGTAAGCCCATACTGAATTATTGACTGTCCAGATGGCAGTTGATCCTATAGCAATTTGAGATCGTCTATGTGACGCAAAAGTTTGTTAAATGTCAAGGAATTACGGATCAACTGGTCATCGCACCTGCAGGGGGCTACAAACCCTTGGAAATATACTTCCCCGATGAAGAGGTAATGACAGTTCAAAAACACCATCAGTACGATGCATGCCACACATAGAAAATGTATTTTGATGGAGCTGTTAACATAGAAGGCTCTGGAGCTGGAGCAGTTTTAATATCTGGTACGGGGGAGCTGTATCCCATCGCCGTTAAATTACAGTTTGTAAGCACCAATAACATAGCTGAGTATGAAGGCTGTATCATGGGGCTAAAACTTGCCCGTTCAATGGGCATCAGGCGGTTAATTATCTTTGGGGATTCCGAATTGGTGATTAAACAATCCACGGGAATCTATCAAACCAAAGAATTACATTTGTTGCCTTACCATCGGCGACTTTACAGATGGCTTTGGAGTTCGAAGAAATCTCTTTTCTACACATTCCTCGCAGTAGGAATGATTTTGCGGATGCACTAGCAACGTTGGCCTCCCTGGTTCATATACCTGACAAGGAAAACATGCCAAGCACCACATTTTCCCTGCAAAAGGCCATAGCTTATGGCAACTATGTTGGAGAAGTATCGGATGATCTACCTCCCGTCCACCACCCTTTGTATCAACATATCAAGGAATATCTGCGAGATGGATCTACACCCGCTGAGGCGAGCCTAACTGAGAAGAGGCGGATACATCGACTTGCTATCAAATTCTACCTGAGCGGAGATACACTCCACAAAAGAGATGCAGGATTAGGTCTCCTCAGATGTCTAGACAAAGACCAAGCTCAGAGGCTCATGGATGAGATCCATGGTGGAGTATGTGGGCCACACATGAGCGGACCCTTACTTGTCAAAACAATTCTCAGAATAGGACATTATTGGCTAATACTAAAAGCTGACTGTGATGATCACGTCAAGAGGTGCTATTAATGCCAAATTCATGGGAATGCTATCCACGCCCCTCCAAGGGAACTCCACAATATAAGTTCGTCATGGCCCTTCTAAATATGGGGTATGGACGTGATCGGGCCCATCGAGCCCAAAGCCAGTAATGGACATCGATTCATATTCACCATGATTGACTACTTCACTAAGTAGGTAGAAGCAGCCTCCTTCCCCAAGGTTACCAAAGAAGTCATCATTGCTTTCATTAGAAACATTGTCGTCTGTCGATATGGACAACCAGAGGTCATTGTGTCAGACAATGCTAAGAACCTCAACAACAAAATGATGGAGGAGTTTTGCAGTAAATTCCACATCAAACACCTTAACTCCATCATCTACCGTATGAATGGTGATGTTGAAGTGGCTAATAAAAATATTAAGAAGATCATGAAGAAAATGTCCGCCAATCACAAAGGGTGGCCTGACCTCTTGCCTCTGACTTACATACACTTTCCGTTATAGCTATTTTTCATAAACATACGCTTTCCGTTATACAATAATACGTCTTGACACGTAAAAAGTAAACTATTATGGCCATCCTCCCACGTACTCTTTCAGTTATACAATAATACGTCTTCATCAATTATTTTAGACCAAAGGCCACAAGGCCTTCTTTGGCCACACACCAATTTCCCCAAACTAGATTATTTTAATAATATTATATTATATAGTTTCATGTGTCACACCTTTAGTTAATTTAAATAACTTATAATAATAATAATTAATAATAATTATAATCTTATTATAATTATAATTATAATTAATAAATAATTATATATCTAATTTAATTAATAAATTAGACTTAAACATCACTTTATTTAATATACTTATTTTCTTTAATATTAAACAACTCATTTAATTTAATTAATTAATTAAATTAAATCTTCAAAGAATAAAATTTACCTTTGGTTTAACTTAATTATCATACTCACGTAACTAAATTATTATACCACAATTTCATAAATTATTTATTTTTCTCAATAAATAAATTATTTAAAATATTTATTCAATTCAATAAATATTTAAGATTAATTACAAAATTCATTTAATTCCTTCAATAGTTAACTCAACTATTAAACCTCACTTTCCCAATATATGAATATATATTTCTCTTCACATCAGATCACATATTTCAAAATATATAGCATGTATATATACATACTCAAACTCAAAACATCTCATAATAAGAATTTTAATTTTTAAATTCCTATTTTAATAACTTATAAAAATTCGGGTTGTCACACAAACTTTTATGAATAATGATTAATTTTTCTTGAAATATATTTTTCAATATTATGGTGTGGATTTGATATAATTTTATAGTTATGGGTAATATTTAAAAATTTTGCAAAGTAAGCAAGTGGTTATAAAATATTTGATTGGTCGGAGAATATTCGTTTTAACAAGGAATATTTATACGATGACACACTCATTAGTGGACCCCACAACAGAAGTATTGTCGGAGTTAGAAAATGACAGAAATATCTTTTATAAAAATAACGGTGAAAGTTTTATCGTTAAACTGTTGAACTACCCGGTAGTAAAAGTACAGTAATACACGTGGTTGCATAGCAGCACATGATATTGATTATTGATGCGTACGTGAGAAGTCACTTAGTTATACTTAATTATTACTATTGTTATTGTTTCATAATATCTCTCATATTATTGATTCAATTATTGCAATAGTATCATCTGCATAATATTTTATATTTTTAAATCAATAATTAAGACGACAAAGTTATTCATATTATTATTTACAATATTGAAAATGTCTAGAAAGTTCTGTCGAGGAAAGGGGATTGGTCACCTAATTGCGCGCCAATAGGGAGAAATCCTTATCGGAAAGCCCCCGCTTTCCTGTAAATGATTTTTTTTGTTAAATATTGTGAGTTATAATATTAATGATGAATAAGTTCGTGTTGATTAAAGATGAAATTGATATTTCCATTGTGTTGGGATTATTAGTGTTAATGGAAATCGAGATTTATTTCGATAATAATTGATTTCTGGAGGTTATATTGACCAATTGGGTAATTAATCGGATAAATGAGCAATTAATTGCTATTAATTCACATTCCATGTATGTACTATTGACTCACATGTATGAACTATTAGGGGAGGTGGTGCAAGATTGATAATACTTGCATGACTAAATTAAAAAGGGAGGTATAGATGAAGGTACTATACTGTAACTATTTTTTCACATGTATAGAACTATTGATTCATATGAATGTACTATTTATTCATATGCATGTACTATTATGGGAGGTGGTGCAAGTTTGATAATACTTGCAAGACTAAATTAAAAATAAAGGAAAAGATGAAGGTATTATACTGTAATATTTCGAGCTCCAAAATGTGCAATTATCAAAACTATATTTTTCTATAAATAGAAGCTCATTCTTCTTTCATTCTCACCAATTCACTAAGACTCACAAGATCAATTATAGAGAGAGAAGCTATAAAGAGAAAGAAGAAGAGTATTCTGCTAGTTCACTATTCTAGTATCTAGTTTTCTTATAAGGTAAGAGATATTATTTTTGTTCAGTATTCATAAGGAATAATATTTCCTTCCATACTATGTAGTATGTGAGTAATATTATTTCTTCTCGTGTTCCTGATTATACCCTCATTTTGTTAAAGTATTGCTTCTATACTCCGTGAATTTAGTATAATATCCTTGAAATTTGCACTTCATCTAGTATCGTTTCATAAGGATATTTTCCGCACATTTTTGTTAAATTTTAAGCTTTTCATGTCAGAGTACTTTCTATGAGTACTATTCATTTATACGGTAATATTCACAAATTATTATTCATGGGTACTATTAGTATTCACAAAGTACTATTCATGAGTACAATTCACAAAGTACTATTCTCGAAATACTATTCACGGGATACTATTCACCCGGGGTACTATTCATGACAAAAATTGATTTCTTTTCGGTCCAAATCATTTTTGATACAATATCATTCTTAAATTTAACTCCACAAAACAGTATCATATTGGTAGTTTGAAAATTATTGAATCTTTAAAATTTTATCCTTTGTTTTTGTAACGACCCCAAAATTCATATAATTTAATTGTCAACTTTGGTCGTTAATAATACATCTACCTTCTGATTTTGCATCATTATTCGATGTTAAACTTTATAAAATGCAGAATAATTTAAACTTTTATGTCTTTTTACTTTAACTCCCAGAATCAAAACCTTTATCATCTACATGTCTTTGACTTAATATTATTTTATGATTCCCTTTATCACTATTATTATATAAAATTTTACATTTCAATCCGATAACTTTTTATATCAGATAACTCTAACTTTAGCTTTACAACTCAACATAAAACTATACATCATAAAATATTTAGTACGTCTCATGAGTCTTAATCTTGGTTTAAAGAAATAAAAATTTTAGCTAAAATATTAATTTTCGTGTATTATTTCTGATCCACGTCATTCAAGTAGTACATAGTGTTACCTTCAAACTTTAACCTGCAAAAATGGTTATTTGCAAGGTTGAGCTCGACAGCCCAACAAAATCTAACAGTTTTCATGCATCACGTAGCACATAATAACATGCTCAACATATATGTCATAAACATTGGACTAACAAAACATATATGTTACAGTTCATATTATAAGTATAAAGATTGAGTTCCTTACTCAATCAACATGGTTTATTCAATCAACATAGTTATAAGTTGACTTTAACATTTTATACATTCAACATATATATAACACATCATGCTATTTGCAATAAGGATTTAAAATAATCAAATTCACATAGTAAATAGGAACTGAAAGACTTGTCTTGATCATTATTTACCAATTACAGTTTAACAGCTTACAGATATCTGCACTTCACGTGCCCTACACAATTATATAATCATTCACATTAACTATTAGTCACATAGCAATGCATATTAGTTGTAATGTAAACTTTACTCTATGTCTCATACCCCTTCCTATTATATATACACAATGTTCAATTTGATTGTGTTAACTTTAGACTTATAACTCACTATATTTCGTACTCGAAGTTCATTCAAGTGTTTAAGTCTTGCTAGGAATACTTATTGGTTTTATATTAACCATATTCAATATCTTGTAATATTCATTTCATTTGATTTAAAACACTTTTTACGTTCATTAACACTTATCACGGTGTTTCGACGTTTATTCGTCACACGCCCAATTTGTCTCTCTTGTGTGTGTTTAGTATGCATATACAACTTATTTAATATATCATTTATTAATGTTAAGCATCATTATACTTCATAATATTCATATTATATAACTTAGAACAACATTTATTACCATCGACATCACTATACTTGTGTATGTGCATGTCCGACGCCCTTTGATTGCCTCTGAATACGCATCAGTCACACAGATGACCATTTTTACTACTGTTTCCCACCTCAAATTGACAAACTTTAAGAATAAAAGTTGTAGGTCTATTCGTCCTCGTTCTGTATCATCTTGAATCACCTCAATCCGGAGTTCGTATGAAAATGTTATGTTTATTTTACTAAAACAGGTCAAAACAGTTACACCTGACATACTTTGGGCACAGCTGCGCCCAATTAAGCCTTGGGCATAGCACAGCTGCGCCCTAAAGCGCAGATGCACCCCAAATAACTTAGGGCATAGTGCAGCTGCGCCCGTTAGC
Source organism: Panax japonicus (assembly GCA_020205505.1). Classification (NCBI taxonomy): domain Eukaryota; kingdom Viridiplantae; phylum Streptophyta; class Magnoliopsida; order Apiales; family Araliaceae; genus Panax; species Panax japonicus. The sequence goes on along the minus strand of CM035093.1, from coordinate 35,907,473 downwards.
AGAAACGGGACCTGAAGCTATTGTTCTTCGCGATTTTTGACCCTTTTTTTTCCTACTAATCTTTATAACATGAGTTATACACATCCAAATTAGTCTATTTTCAATTCAATGGATTCGTAATTCATATAACTACAACATACTAGAATTCTAACAATTTATAAAAATATTAACCAACCTAAAATTTGACCCAAAACACATGTTCATACTCTATTTTCATGTTTTAGATACATTTAGCGAATTTGATCGCCACGACTTCGTTTCTTAACCAATTAACACGATTTAAACTACGCCGATTTCGTTTCTTAACGTACTAACATAATCTAACATCAATTTTTAGATTATCATACATATTAAACATGAAAATTTGTACTTTATTAAGCCATTTTTCATAAACATACACTATTATTTACTTTTCTCCCTATAAACCCAAATTTCATGTAGTTAATCATCAAATAAAACTCACAATTGATGATTAGCAGATTATAACAACATACATACATGTATCAATCCAATACAACTACCAATTTATAGTAGATAATCACTAAGAAATCAAAACCTAGACAATAGTAGAAATTTATACCTTAAATCCTTGATTGTTGGGAAGAAGAATAATAAGAACCTTGATACTCCAACTCTTTAGCAAAATAAATAGAGAATCACTCTCTTCCTCACAACTCTCTTTCTCTGCTCAAAGGCTTTGGAAGAATACGTGAAATAAAATAAGCCAACTGATAATCGTGAATATCAGTTAACAAAAACCAATAGGCGTAAGTTACAGTAAGCCAAAGGCCACAAGGCCTTGTTTGGCTACCCCTTAACCCCCAAACTAGATTATTTTAATAGTATTTTATTATATAGTTTTTATTTGTTACACGTGTAATGTGAGACCTCGAATTTTTTGAAATAAAAGTATTCAATTTTTCTATTTTAGTAAATAGTTAAATTGATAAATGTTTAAAGTTAAAGGTAATATGTAAAAATTTTACAAAGTAAGCAAGTTGATATAAAATATTCGTTGTGTCGGGTAATATCCGTACGACGGCACAATCATTGGTGAACCCACAACAGAAGTATTGTTGTAGTTAGAAAATGACAAAATTAACTTTTTACAAAAATAACGGCGGAAGTGTTACCGTTAAAACTGTTGAACTACCCGGTAGTAAAAGTACAGTAATACGCATGGTTGCATAGTAGCACACGGTATTGGTTATTGATGCTTACGTGAGAAGTCACTCAGTTATACTCAATTATTGCTACAATAATTGTTGCATCATATCTCTCATATTATTGATTAGATTATTGTCATAGTATCATCTACATTATATGATATATTATTAAATCAATAATTGAGACGACAAATTTATTCATATTATTAAATTGCAATATTTACAATGTTTAGAAGTTCTGCCAAGGAGAGGTTTGGTCACCTAATTGCGCGCCAATAGGAAGAAATCCTTATTGGAAAGCCCCCTCTTTCCTGGGAATGACCTGGTTGTTAAATATTATGAGTTATAATATTAATGATGAATAAGTTAGTGTTGATTAAAGATGAATTTGATAGTTCCATTGTGTTGGAATTATTCGTGTTAATGGAAATCGACATCTACTCCGATGATAATTGATGTCTGTGGTTATATTGATAAATTCGGTAATTAATCGGATAAATGAGCAATTAATTGCTACTAATTCATTTGCTTATAGAACTATTTATTCACATGGGTGTACTATTGATTCAAATTATTTACTATTTGGAGAGTTGGTGCAAGATTGATAATACTTGCATGACTAAGTTAAAGATGGAGGTACTATACTGTAATTCGTATTTTCACATGATTATAACTATTGAATCACATGATTGAACTATTGATTCACATTATTTACTATTAGGGGAGGTAGTGCAAGTTTGATAATACTTGCATGACTAAATTAAAAATAAAGAAAAAGAGGAAGGTATTATACTATAATATTCTGAGCCTCAAAATGTGCAATTATCGAAACTATATTTTCCTATAAATAGAAGCTCATTTCTTCATTATTCTTCACCAATTAACTCAAGCTATAGGGCATTTATTGTAGAGAGAAATTATAGAGAGAAAGAAGAAGAGAAGTCTGCTACCTCGCTACTCCAGTATCCAGTTTCTTTCTAAAGTAAGGGGTTTTTTTTTCTTTCGTATTCATGAAGAGAGCTATTGTTATTCCATCCCTTATTATTCTGTTGGAATAACCTATATATGCGAAGTATTGCATACATGGTGAAATTCTTCTATTATTCCATTCTTTATTATTATTATTATTATTATTATTATTATGTTGGAATAACCTGTTTATGCGAAGTACCGCATACATGGTGAAATTCTTTTAGTATTCCGTTCTTTATTATTATATCGGAATATCCTGTCTGTGTGTTTACGCCGGACCTGGTTCCATTATTTATTATTTTGTCGGAATATCCTGTCGGTGCGTTTACGCATGACCTGGTTCCATTCTTTATTATTCTGTTGAGAATAACTTGTCTGTGCAGTTTATCACACGCATGGTGAATCCTTCTGTTATTCAATTCTTTTTTAATCTATTGGAATAACCTGTCTATGTGGATTACAACATGCATGGTGAATGATCCTTTGTATTCATTCCTTATTAAATTGTGGAAATGATCTGTTTACGTAAATTATGATGAAAGTCATAATAAAAGCATTGGACTGATGAAAATCATGGGTATATGTAGTATTATTAAGTGTTATGATGAGTTATGTTGGTTGTTATGTGAAAACATGAAAATTTCTTAGAAATCACAAAAGGGTTGACAATCAGATTTTGGTGAAAATGGAACATGAAATTCAATTGACCATATCTCCTATTATAATTTGAATTTTTGAGTGTGGTCAAGTTTTAGAGTTAGATCTGAGAGTTTTCTAACTTATCCAAGTAGAATCACTGGAAAAAGTGTTGTAGATTTTCGTGTTGACTGATTTTAACAAAGGAGTCAAAAACTAAAAATGTCAAAAAACAACTGCCCAAAAATTTAAAAGGGCATTTTTAGATACTTAATTTGTGAGAAAAATTCCGGCCCTTTGGGACATGGAAATATACGCTATAAAGAACCCTTCTTTCCAAAAATGAGATAATTCCGACTTAAAATGAGCAAGTTATGACTATTTCAATATTTAAATTTTTTCGAAAAAAAATGCTATAATCAGAGTTCTATAACTCCGATGACCATGAAATTTAAATTGGAAGCTCACGTTAACATGTGTAAAATCCTCCCAAGATTTGGGAATTTTTGGAGCTAAACTTGTGGTAGCTAATTTCTTAAGAAATTAATTAGAAATTGATTTTTGAAAAACAGTAAATGAATTTTAAAAATTTTGAGAAAAATATATGTTCAATATGGGACAATATTCTGCTAAATCCCAGAAAAAAAAATATTTTTGGGACTGATTTGGTATTTTTCATGAAAATAATCTAGTTATGAGTAAATGAGTTAAATATGTTATGTGAAGTAACAAAAATTGGAAAATATGATTTTATGGCTTGGGAATCCTATATAGGGTATATGCAGATTTTTGATAAGGGATTTGATCACTGGTGATGAAATCTTATGAGTATGTCATTTATGAATGATTAAATGTATTATTTGGTAAAGTGTAAACAATTGAAATAAATTTTTTATAAGTTCAAAAAGTGATTAAAATATTGTTATAATATTAATAATATTAGATTATGAGTTTATTAAGTGATTGATAATATTTGGATAAATTTAAAGTCTTTAATATTTATCCTTATTTTCGTTTGATTAATGCTTATATCATTGTCATCATTCTCATGCTTATATTGAGATGAAAGTCATATTTGGCTTACGTGCATAGATGGACTTGATGTGATTATGACCAGGGATTATTCGGTGTAATCAGAACTGTAATGTGATGAATGATGTGGTAAAAATCCTCAGTGGCCTGTAGTGCATTGATGAACAGTTTTTGGTATGATTATGACTAGGGATTATTCGGTGTAGTCATTACCATTGATGATTTAATGAATATCCTTGGCCCGTAGTGCAGGAATGATTCGATTATGTGGTTTATTTATCAAGCTAAGTCTCAGCGATAAAAATTGATGAAAATATTTTAAAACATAGAAGATAGTAGATATCATGCTCTACTTGACTCTTCTAATGGATTGCTTATTCCGCAGCAGTTAAACTTGATGTCTATTGTATTTTATCAGTTTAACATTGTTAAAGGCTAATGATAAATTATTATGCATTATTTAGTCATAATATTTCTTACTGGGCTAGTTGAGCTCACCCTTTCTTTCACTGTTCTCTTCAGAAAATGAAAATATAGCTGGGACGAGTTGGGGAACGGATTGACGGTCCAGATGATAGCATTAGTAGTCTTCACTATTCTATGGAATAGTGTGATAATAATTGTAATGAGAACTCCATTGAGTTTGGATATTGTCTAGATGACAATATTCTTGTTTAAACTCTCAGCTATGTTTTTTCGTATTTTACACGACAGTTGTATAATTAAGTTGTATTTGAATTTTATGTACCATGTAAGTGGCGACCCAAGATGGGTGATGTATACCTATTTTGGGGGCATCACAGTTGGTATCAAAGCTTAGGGATATGATCCCTGGCTGAGATGTGAGACAAGAACTAGGAGGGTAGAGACGAGAAATTCCTTCGCTAATATGACCTACCTAAGTTTATTTGGTATTTAATTGGTCAGTCAACGTATAGGGATAATATGTGATATGCCAATTAACCCTTATTTAGTGACAGTGTTTGTATTCAAATGTTGTGAATAGGGCTCAGTTATTGGAGCGCGATAATGAGTCAGCACAACCAAAAGACAACGAGCAACACCACGATAATAATCGTACCGGTGGCAACGGCCAATTGAACAATGATAACAATCGTAGGGGAAATTATTATGCCAAGAATGGTAACCACTTCGGTGGTAATCATGGCCAAGATAATTGAAGTGAAAATTTAAAGAAGAGAAGGTGAATGTTTTTCTTAACTTCTCAAAAAGCCAGTAACCCGAACTAAGTTAGCACATTTTAGTAAATTATAAATTATTGCGAAGTCTATACCTTATTAGATACCGGTTCTACCCTTTTTTTTTATCTCTCTTGCTTGCGCTCAACATTTAAATTTAACTTTAGAGAAGTTAGACTTTGACTTATTGGTTGAAACTCCGTTAGGAGAAACCTTCATTACATGTGCTATCCAAGTCTTGGATGAGAGTCACAGTTTTGAATGATTTTTCAATCGTTAATAAATTTCCTGACGTATTGCTGAAGAATTTCCTGGCCTACCCCCAGAGCGTGAAATCAAATTTTGTATTGACCCCAATACAAAACCGATTTCTAAAACCCTCAAATATTTCTTCAACTAAAACGAACGTATAATGCGCCAAAGACGTTGGCTCGAGCTGTTGAAGATTACAATCGTACCATTCAATATCATCGTGGAAGAACGAATGTGGTAGCTGACGCATTTAGTAGAAGATCGTACGCATTTACAAGTGCGATGTTCTTAACATAAAAACCCATTTTGTATAACTTACAAATGATGAAGATAGAATTAAAGACTCTAGGGACCCACGTGAAGATAACGAATATACGAGTAGAATTGACTTTGATCGATAAAGTTAAAGCCGTGCAAGCTATATACTCAAAGCTGATGAATGTGAAGAAGAAGGTTCAAGAGGGCGTTATTCTAGAAATAAGAATCATTGAAGAGAGGAAATCTCAGCCCTCGATTTTATTAGCCCATTTGAAATCCTCGATTGAGTAGGAACTGTGACCTATAGACTCGTTTTACCGCCAAGTGTGTCACGTGTTCATAACATTTTTCACGTATCGATGTTACGTAATTATATTGACGACCCGAACCACATTATTGAATTAGAACTAGACGATATAGCAGAAGATTTAACGTATAAGGAGATACATTTTAAAATCTTGGATAAGAAAGATCGTATTCAACACTCAAAGGTTATACCTCAAGAGTTAGAATCTGAAATAAAGTCAAGGTATCCTCATCTCTTCGGCATACCAGGTACGTACGTAAATTTCGAGGGCGAAATTTCATATGGAGGGGAGATTGTGAGACCCCAAATTTTATGAAATGAAAGTATTCAAATTTTTTATTTTGGTAAATAGTTAAATTGATAAAAGTTTAAAGTTAAGGGTAATATTTGAAAATTTTGCAAAGTAAGCAAGTTGATATAAAATATTTATTGTGTCGAGGAATATCCTTACGACGGCACTATCATTGGTGAACCCACAACAAAAGTATTGTCATAGTTAGAAAACGACAGAATTATCTTTTTACCAAAATAACGACTGAAGTGTTACCGTTAAAACTGTTGAACTACCCGGAAGAAAAGTACAGTAATACGCGTGGTTGCATAGTAATACACGATATTGGTTATTGATGTTTACATGAGAAGTCACTCAGTTATACTCAATTATTACTACAATAATTGTTGCATCATATCTCTCATATTATTGATTCGATTATTGTCATAGTATCATCTGCATTATATGATATATTATTAAATCAATAATTGAGACAACAAAGTTATTCATATTATTAAATTGCAATATTTATAATATTTAGAAGTTCTGCCAAGGAGAGGTTTAGTCACCTAATTCTACGTCAATAGGGAGAAATCCTTATTAAAAAGCACTCTCTTTTCTGGGAACGACATTGTTGTTAAATATTGTGGGTTATAATATTATTGATGAATAAGTTTGTATTAATTAAAGATGAATTTGATAGTTTCATTGTGTTGGGATTATTCGTGTTAGTGGAAATCGACATCTATTCCGATGATAATTGATTTCTGGGGTTATACTGATAAATCCGATAATTAATCGGATAAATGAGCAATTAATTGCTACTAATTCACATTCTTATATAACTATTTGTTCACATGGGTGTACTATTGATTCACATTATTTACTATTAGGGGAGTTGGTGCAGGATTGATAATACTTGTATGACTAAGTTAAAGATGGAGGTATAGATAGAGGTATTATACTGTAATTCATATTTTCACATGATTATAACTATTGAATCACATGATTGAACTATTGATTCACATTATTTACTATTATGGGAGGTGGTGCAAGTTTGATAATACTTGCATGACTAAATTAAAAATAAATGAAAAGAGGAAGGTATTATACTATAATATTCTGAGCCCCAAAATGTGCAATTATCGAAACTATATTTTCCTATTATTAGAAGCTCATTTCTTCATTATTTTTCATAAGTTCACTTAAGTTATAGAGCATTTATTATAGAGAGAAAGAAGAAGAGAAGTCTGCTACCTCACTACTCCAGTATCCAGTTTCTTTCTAAGGTAAGGGGTATTATTTCTTTCGTATTCATGAAGAGAGTTATTGTTATTCCATCCCTTATTATTCTGTTGGAATAACCTGTATATGCGAAGTACCGCATACATGGTGAAATTCTTCTATTATTCCATTCTTTATTATTATGTTGGAATAACATGTTTATGTGAAGTATCGCATACATGGTGAAATTCTTCTAGTATTCCGTTCTTTATTATTCTATCGGAATATCCTGTCTGTGCATTTACGCTGGACCTGGTTCCATTATTTATTATTTTGTCGGAATATCCTGTCGGTGCGTTTACGCATGACCTGGTTCCATTCTTAATTATTTTGTTGGGAATAACCTGTTTGTGCAGTCTATCGCATGCATGGTGAATCCTTCTATTTTTCCATTCTTTATTATTATGTTGGAATAACCTGTCTATGTGGATTACCACATGCATGGTGAATGATCCTTTGTATTCATTCCTTATTAAATTGTGAAAATGATTTGTTTACGTGGATTATGATGAAAGTCATAATGAAAGCATTGGTCTGATAAAAATTATGGGTATATGTAGTATTAGTAAGTGTTATGATGGGTTGTGTTAGTTGTTATGTGAAAAGATGAAAGTTTTTTTGAAATCACAAGAGGGTTGAAAATCAGATTTTGGTGAAAATAGAACATGAAATTCAATTGACCATATCTTCTATTATATTTTGAATTTTTGAGTGTGGTCAAGTTTTAGAGTTAGATCTGAGAGTTTTCTAACTTATCCAAATGGAATCAATGGAAAAGGTGTTATAGATTTACGTGTGGATTGATTTTAGTAAAGGGGTCAAAAATTGAGAAATGCCACAAAGCTACTTCCCAGAAATTTAAAAGGGCATTTTTTACCACTTAATTTGTGAGAAAAATTCCAGCCTTTTGGGACATGGAAGTATATGCTATAGAGTACCTCTTGTCCAAAAATGAGCTAATTCCGACGTAAAATGAGCAAGTTATGACTATTTCAATATTTAGATTTTTTTCGACGAAAAATGCTATAACCGGAGTTCTTTAACTCCGATGACCATGAAATTCATACTGGAAGCCCACGTTAACATGTGTAAGATCCTGCCAAGATTTGGGAATTTTTGGAGTTAAACTTGTGGTAGCTAATTTCTTAAGGAATTAATTAGAAATTGATTTTTGAAAAATAGTAAATAAATTTTAAAAATTATGAGAAAAATATATGTTCAATATAGGACTATATTCTGCTAAATTCCAGAAAAGAAATATTTTTTGGACTGAATAAATGAGTTAAATATGTTATGTGAAGTAACAAAAATTAGAAAATAGGATTTTATGGCTTGGGAATCCTATATAGGGTATATGCAGATTTTTGATAAGTGATTAAAATATTGATATAATATTAATAATATTAGATTATGAGTTTATTAAGTGATTGATAATATTTGGATAAATTTAAAGTCTTTAATATTTATCATTATTTTCGTTTGATTAATGCTTATGTCATTGTCATCATTCTCATGCTTATATTGTGATGAAAGTCATCTTTTGGCTTACGTGCATAGATGGACTTGATGTGATTATGAGAAGGGATTATTCGGTGTAATCAGAACTGTAATGTGACGAATGATGTGGTAAAAATCCTCAAAGGCCAGTAGTGCATTGACAAACAGTTTTTGGTATGATTATGACTAGGGATTATTCGGTATAGTCATGACCATTGATGATTTAATGAATATCCTTGGTCCGTAGTGCATGGATGATTCGATTATGTGGTTTATTTATTAAGCCGAGTCTCAGCGATAAAAATTGATGAAAATATTTTAAAACATAGAAGATAGTTGATATCATGTTCTACTTGACTCTTCTAATGGATTGCTTATTCCGCTGTAGTTAAACTTGATGTCTATTGTATTTTATCAGTTTAACATTGTTGAAGGGTAGTGATAAATTATTCTGCATTATTTAGTCATAATATTTCTTACTGGGCTAGTTGAGCTCACCCTTTCTTTCACTGTTCTCTTCAGGAAATGAGAATATAGTTGGGACGAGTCGGGGAACGGATTGACGATCCAGATGATAGCATTAGTAGTCCTCACTATTCTATGGAATACTGTGATAATAATTGTAATGAGGACTCCTTTGAGTGTGGATATTGTCTAGATGACAATATTCTTGTTTAAACACTCAGCAATGTTTTGTCGTATTTTACACGACAGTTGTATAATTAAGTTGTATTTGAATTTTATGTACCATGTAAGTGGCGACCCAAGATGGGTGATGTATACCTATTTTGGGGGCATCACAGTTGGTATCAAAGCTTAGGGATATGATCCCTGGCTGAGATGTGTGACAAGAACTAGGAGGGGAGAGACGAGGAATTCCTTCGCTAGTATAACCTACCTTAAGTTTATTTGGTATTTAATTGGTCGGTCAACGTATAAGGATAATATGTGATATGTCAATTAACCCTTATTTTGTGACAGTGTTTGTATTCAGATGTTGTGAATAGGGCTCAGTTATTGGAGCGCGATAATGAGTCAGCACAACCAAAAGGCAACGAGTAACAACACGATAATAATCGTACCGGTGGCAACGTCCAAAGGAACAATGATAACCATTGTGGGGGAAATTATCATGCTAAGAATGGTAACCACTTTGGAGGTAATCATGGCCAAGATAATAGAAGTGGAAATTTCAAGAAGAGAAGGTCATTTAGCTCGATTTTGTCGTGCACCAAAGTCAAGTCCAGCTAGGACGGTGGCACCAAAGGCGGATATAGACAAAACAAAGTCGGTGGTTTCAAGAAGAGTGTTTTTCTTGACTTCTCAAAAAGCGAGTAACCCGGACGAATTAGCACAGGTTAGTTAATTATAAATTCTTGCGAAGTCTATACCTTATTAGATACCGGTTCTACCCATTTTTTTATCTCTCTTGCTAACGCTCAACGTTTAAATTTAACTCTAGAGAAGTTAGACTTTGACTTTTTGGTTGAAACGCCGTTAGGAGAAACCTTCATTACATGTGTTATCCAAGTCTTGGATGAGAGTCACAGTTTTGAATGATATTTCTATCATTAATAAATTTCCTGACGTATTCCTGAAGAATTTTCTGGCCTACCCCCAGAGCGTGAAATCGAATTTTGTATTGACCCTAGTACAAAACCCATTTCTAAAACCCTCAAATATTTCTTCAATTAAAATGAACGTTTAATGCGCCAAAGACGTTGGCTCGAGCTGTTGAAGATTACAATCGTACCATTCAATATCATCATGGAAGAGCGAACGTGGTAGCTGACGTATTGAATAGAAGATCGTATGCGTTTACAAGTGCGATGTTGTTAACATAAAAACTCATTTCGTACAACTTATAAATGATGAAGATAGAGTTAAAGACTCTAGGGACCAATGTGAAGATAATGAATATACGAGTAGAATCGACTTTGATCGATAAAGTTAAAGTCGTGCAAGCTACATACTCAGAGCTGATGAATGTCTAGAAGAAGGTTCAAGAGGGCATTATTCTAGAAGTAAGAATCGATGAAGAGAGAAAATCTCAGCCCTCGATTTTATTAGCCCATTTGAAATCCTCGATTGAGTAGGAACTGTGACCTATAGACTCGTTTTACCGCCAAGTGTGTCACGTGTTCATAACATTTTTCACGTATCGATGTTACGTAATTATATTGACGACCCGAACCACATTATTGAATTAGAACTAGACGATATAGCAGAAGATTTAACGTATAAGGAGATACATTTTAAAATCTTGGATAAGAAAGATCGTATTCAACACTCAAAGGTTATACCTCAAGAGTTAGAATCTGAAATAAAGTCAAGGTATCCTCATCTCTTCGGCATACCAGGTACGTACGTAAATTTCGAGGGCGAAATTTCATAAGGAGGGGAGATTGTGAGACCCCAAATTTTATGAAATGAAAGTATTCAAATTTTTTATTTTGGTAAATAGTTAAATTGATAAAAGTTTAAAGTTAAGGGTAATATTTGAAAATTTTGCAAAGTAAGCAAGTTGATATAAAATATTTATTGTGTCGAGGAATATCCTTACGACGGCACTATCATTGGTGAACCCACAACGAAAGTATTGTCATAGTTAGAACACGCCAGCATTATCTTTTAAAAAAATAACACTGATGGTATCGTTAAAATTGTTGAACTACACCGTAGGAAATAAGTAATACGTGTGGTTGCCTAGTAGCACACGGTAATTGGTTAGAATGTGACTGAGGAAGTCACGCATTTACTCAGTTATGCTACATTAGAGGTTGCATCATATCTCATCATATATTGATTCGAATATTTTTATAGTATCAGTGCATTATATGAATATTTTAAATAAATATTGAGATGACAAAGTTAGTCATAGTATTAAATTTACACTATTTAACAATGTCTAGAAGTTCTGCCATGAATATGTTAAAAAATTCCCAACCCTAAAATTTCGCCGCACCATAAGGGAGGAAATCCTTATTGGAAAATCCCCTCTTTTCTTGGGAACGACCCAGTTGTTAATATTGTAGAGTTATAATATTATTCATGAATAATTTTGGTTGATAAAGAAATTTGAGTAGTTCAGTTGTGATTGGGAATTATTCGGTATGGGAAATCGACATCTATTCCGATAATAATTGGTTTCTAGGGTTATATTGATAAATCTAGTAATTAATCGGATAAATGAGCAATTAATTGCTACTAATTCACATTCTTATATAACTATTTATTCACATGGGTGTACTATTGATTCACATTATTTATTATTAAGGGAGTTGGTGCAAGATTGATAATACTTGCATGACTAAGTTAAAGATGGAGGTACTATACTGTAATTCGTATTTTCACATGATTATAACTATTGAATCACATGATTGAACTATTGATTCACATTATTTACGATTATGGGAGGTGGTGCAAGTTTGATAATACTTGCATGACTAAATTAAAAATAAAAGAAAAGAGGAAGGTATTACACTATAATATTCTGAGCCCCAAAATGTGCAATTATCGAAACTATATTTTCCTATAAATAGAAGTTCATTTCTTCATTATTCTTCACCAATTCACTCAAGCTATAGAGGATTTATTATAGAGAGAAAGAAGAAGAGAAGTCTACTACCTCACTACTCTAGTATCCAGTTTTTTTCTAAGGTAAGGGGTATTATTTCTTTCGTATTCATGAAGAGAGTTATTGTTATTCCATCCCTTATTATTCTGTTGGAATAACCTGTATATCCGAAGTATCGCATACATGGTAAAATTCTTCTATTATTCCATTCTTTATTATTATGTTGGAATAACCTGTTTATGCAAAGTACCGCATACATGGCGAAATTCTTCTATTATTCTGTACTTTATTATTATATCAGAATATCCTCTCTGTGCGTTTACGCTGGACCTAGTTCCATTATTTATTATTCTGTCAGAATATCCTGTCTATTCGTTTACGCTGGACCTGGTTCCATTATTTATTATTTTGTCAGAATATCTTATCGGTGCATTTACGCATTACCTGGTTCCATTCTTAATTATTCCGTTGGGAATATCTTGTTTGTGCAGTCTATCGCACACATGGTGAATCCTGCTATTATTCTATTCTTTATTATTTTGTTGGAATAACCTCTCTATAGGAATTCCACTGCACGGAATATCCTTGGTATTCAGTCCTTATAAAATTGTGGAAATTCGTGACTGTGTGATTATGCTGACGTCTAATAAGCATTTGGACGATGAAACATGGGTAATATGTATTTTATAATTGTTAGATATTTATGTTTTGGTGTTATTGAAAACATGAAAGTTTTTTTGAAAATCAAAAAAGGTTGAAAACAAGATTTTGGTAAAAATGGACCCTGAATTCACTCAACATGACAATATCTCCTATATATGTTAACTTTTTGATGTGTCAATTGTAGAGTAATTCTAGATTTTCTAACTTATCCAGTGATTCACTGGAAAGGTGTTTGTAGACTTTTCGTGTGGACGTGATTTAGCAAAGGGGCAAAAATATGAAAAATGCCAATAAAAGGCTACTGCCTCAGAAAGTTAAAAAGGCATTTTTCAACCACTTAATTTGGTGAGAGACCAAACCAGGCCGCTTTTTGGGACAAGGCCAATGATATATGCTATAAAGTACCTCCTGTCAAAAAAATGAGCTAATTCCAACTTAAAATGAGCAAGTTATGACTATTTTAATATTTAGATTTTTCCGACAAAAAACGATATAACCAGAGTTCTATAACTCCGATGACCATGAAATTTAAATTGGAAGCTCACGTTAACATGTGTAAGATCCTGCCAAGATTTGGAAATTTATGGAGTTAAACTTGTGGTAGCTAATTTCTTAAGGAATTAATTAGAATTTGATTTTTGAAAAATAGTAAATGAATTTTAAAAATTCCGAGAAAAATATATGTTCAATATGGGACTATATTCTGCTAAATCCCAGAAAAGAAATATTTTTGGGACTGATTTTGTATTTTTTATGAAAATAACCTAGTTTTGAGTAAATGAGTTAAATATTTTATGTGAAGTAACAAAAATTGGAAAATAGGATTTTATGGCTTGGGAATCCTATATAGGGTATATGCAGATTTTTGATAAGAGATTTGATCATTGATGATGAAATCTTATGAGTATGGCATTTTTGAATGATTAAATGCATTATTTGGTAAAGTGTAAACAATTGAAATAAATAGTTTATAAGTTTAAGAAGTGATTAAAATATTGTTATAATATTAATAATATTAGATTATGAGTTTTTTAAGTGATTGATAATATTTGGATAAATTTAAAGCCTTTAATATTTATCCTTGTTTTCGTTTAATTAATGCTTATATCATTGTCATCATTCTCATGCTTATATTGTGATGAAAGTCATCTTTGGCTTACGTGCATAGAAGGACTTGATGTTATTATGACCAGGGATTATTCGGTGTAATCAGAACCGTAATGTGACGAATGATGTGGTAAAAATCTTTAGTGGCCTGTAATGCAATGACGAATAATTTTTGGTATGATTATGACTAGGGATTATTCGATATAGTCATGACCATTGATGATTTAATGAATATCCTTGGCTCATACTGCATGGATGATTCGATTATGTGGTTTATTTATTAAGCCGAGTCTTAGCGATAAAAATTGATTAAAATAATTTAAAACATAGAAGATAGTAGATATCATGTTCTACTTGACTCTTCTAATGGATTGCTTATTCCGCTGCAGTTAAACTTGATGTCTACTGTATTTAAACAGTTTTCAATTGTGGAAGGCTAATGATAATTATTCTGCATTATCTTAGTCCATAACTATTTCTTACTGGGCTAGTTGAGCTCACACCTTTCTTTCACATGTTCTATTCAGAGAATGAGAATATAGCTGGGACGAGTAGGGGAACCGGATTGACGATCCAGATGATAGCATTAGTAGTCCTCACTATTCTATGAAATAGTGTGATAATAATTGTAATGTGTACTCCATTGAGTGTGGATATTATCTAGATGATAATATTCTTGTTTAAACTCTCAACAATGTTTTGTCGTATTTTACACGACAGTTGTATAATTAAGTTGTATTTGAATTTTATGTACCATGTAAGTGGCGACCCAAGATGGGTGATGTATACCTATTTTGGGGGCATCACAGTTGGTATCAAAGCTTAGGGATATGATCCCTGGCTGAGATGTGTGACAAGAACTAGGAGGGGAGAGACGAGGAATTCCTTCGCTAGTATGACATACCTTAAGTTTATTTGGTATTTAATTGGTCGGTCAACGTATAGGGATAATATGTTATATGTCAATTAACCCTTATTTTGTGACAGTGTTTGTATTCAGATGTTGTGAATAGGGCTCAGTTATTGGAGCGCGATAATGAGTCAGCACAACCAAAAGGCAATGAGCAACAACACGATAATAATAGTTCCGGTGGAAACGGCCAAAGGAACAATGATAACCATTATGGGGGAAATTATCATGCAAAGAATGGTAACCACTTTGGAGGTTATCATGGCCAAGATAATAGAAGTGGAAATTTCAAGAAGAGAAGGTCATTTAGCTCGATTTTTTCGTGCACCAAAGTCAAGTCCAGCTAGGACGGTGGCACCAAAGGCGGATACAGACAAAACAAAGTTGGTGGTTTCAAGAAGAGTATTTTTTCTGACTTCCTCAAAAAGCCGAGTAACCCGGAACTAATTAAGCACAGGTGAGTAATATAAATTCTTGCGAAGTCTAAACCTTATTAGATACCCGTCTACCATTTTTTAAATCTCTTGCTAACGCTCAACGTTTAATTTAACTCTCGAGAATTAGACTTTGACTTTTTGGTTGAAACCGCCTGTTAAGGATAAACCTTCATTACATGTGTTATCCAAGTCTTGGATGAGAGTCAACAGTTTTGAATGCTATTCATCATTAATAATTTCTTGACGTATTCCTGAAGAATTTTTCTGGTCCTACTCCCCAGAGCGTAAAAAAATTTTGTATTGACCCCAAGTTACAAAACCCTTTCTAAAACCCTCAAATATTGCTTCAACTAAAACGAATGTATATTGCGCGCCAAAGACGTTGGCTTGAACGAGCTGTTGAAGATTACATCGTACCATTCAATATCACTCGTGGGAAGAGCGCACGTGGTAGATTACAGCAATTTGAAAAAGCTCGTGTGCGTTTTCATTGTCGAATGTGTTAAACACAAAAAACCATTATTTGTATAACTACAAATGATGAAGAAGAGTTAAGACTCTAGGACCCCCACTTAAGATAACGAATATACGAGTATAATCGACTTTGATCAAAAGATAAAGCTAAAGTTAAAGCCTTCAAGCTATATACTCGAGCTGATATATGAAGAAGAAGTTCAGAGGGGTTATTCAGGAGTAAGGATTCGATTAGAGAGGAAATTCAGCCCTCAATTTTTATTGGTCCCCTTTGAAATCCTTGATTTAGTAGACCTATTGCCTATGACTCGTTTTTACACCGCCAAGTATGCACATGTTCCTAACGTTTTTTTCACAGTAATCGATGTTACGCTTATGTGACGACCCGACCACAATAGTGAATTAGAACTAATGATATAGCTAAGATTTAACGTAGAATGAGAATACAGTTAAATCTTATATAAGAAAAGATCGTATTCAACACTCAAAGGTTATACCTCAAGAGTTAGAATCTAAAATAAAGTCAAGGTATCCTCATCTCTTCGGCATACCAGGTACGTACGTAAATTTCGAGGGCGAAATTTCATAAGGAGGGGAGATTGTGAGACCCCGAATTTTATGAAATGAAAGTATTCAATTTTTCTATTTTGGTAAATAATTAAATTTATAAAAGTGTAAAGTTAAGGGTAATATGTGAAAATGTTGCAAAGTAAGCAAGTTGATATAAAGTATTCGTTGTATCAAGGAATATCCGTACGACGGCACAATCATTGGTGAACCCACAACGAAAGTATTGTCGTAGTTAGAAAAAGATAGAATTATCTTTTTACAAAAATAACGGCGGAAGTGCTACCGTTAAAACTGTTGAACTACCGATAGTAAAAGTACAGTAATACGTGTGGTTGCATAGTAGCACACAGTATTGGTTATTGATGCTTACGTAAGAAGTCACTCAGTTATATTTAATTATTGCTACAATAATTGTTGCATCATATCTCTAATATTATTGATTCGATTATTGTTATAGTATCATCTGCATTATATGATATAATATTAAATCAATAATTGAAATGACAAAGTTATTCATATTATTAATTACAATAGTCAATGTATAGAATTTTCTGCCACATGAAGGTTGTTCAACCTATTGCCCCAATAGGGAAAATCTATTGGAAAACCCCCTCTTTCCTAGACCTAACTTGTTTGTTAAATATGTGATTAAATAATATTATTGATGAATAAGTTTCGTGTTGATTAAATCTGAATTTGATAGTTCCATTGTGTTGGATATTCTTGTTAGTGCAATTCGATATCTATGTCCGATGATAATTGATTGTTGGGGGTTTATATTGATAATCCGATAATTAATCGGATAAATTGAAATTATTTCTACTAATTCATAGGCTTATATAACTATTTGTCACTCCACTATGAGTGTACTATTGATTTCACATTATTTACTATTAGGGGTTGGGCAATATTGATATACTTGCTTACTAAGTTACTAAGTTAAAGATGGAGGTATAGATGGAGGTACTATACTGTAATTCGTATTTTCACATGATTATAACTATTGAATCACATGATTGAACTATTGATTCACATTATTTACTATTATGGGAGGTGGTGCATGTTTGATAATATTTGCATGACTAAATTAAAAATAAAGGAAAAGAGGAAGGTATTATACTATATATTCTGAGCCCCAAAATGTGCAATTATCGAAACGATGTTTTCCTATAAATAGAAGCTCATTTCTTCATTATTCTTCACCAATTCACTCAAGCTATAGAGCATTTATTATTGAGAGAAATTATAGAGAGAAAGAAGAAGAGAAGTTTGCTACCTCACTACTCCATTATCCAGTTTCTTTCTAAGGTAAGGGGTATTAATTCTTTCGTATTCATGAAGAGATCTATTGTTATTCCATCCCTTATTATTCTGTTGGAATAACTTGTATATGCGAAGTACCACATACATGGTAAAATTCTTCTATTAATCCATTCTTTATTATTATGTTGGAATAACCTGTTTATGCTAAGTATCGCATACATGGTGAAATTCTTCTATTATTCCATTCTTTATTATTCTATCGGAATATCATGTCTGTACGTTTACGCCAAACCTGGTTCCATTATTTATTATTCTGTCAGAATATCCTGTCTGTGTGTTTACGCCGGACCTAGATCCATTATTTATTATTTTGTCAGAATATCCTGTCGGTGCGTTTACGCATGACCTGGTTCCATTCTTAATTATTCTGTTGAGAATAACCTGTCTAGGTGGCGTGGAAGAGAAAAAAATAACTTAATATTTTATTAATTTAGTCTTCTTTGGCGTTCTAGCATTTTTCTATAAATATGTGCTTAGGTTAGAATTAAAAATCACACCAAAAACAAGTTTTCTTTCTCTCTATATTATCAAGCTTATTTTGTGAGTATTTAGATACTTTGAGAGTTGTTATTCAGTGCAAGTTTCCTTCGACTTTACATCCGATATTCCGATTAGAAATACTATTATTCTGAGGTAAGGAATGTTATTTTCTTCTTAAATGATAATATTTTCTTCAATATTATTATGCCGAAATATTGATATGAGTTTGATTGTGGAATTTCTACCTTTTTGTGTCAGGGTTACTATTCACGTATACGA
This sequence comes from Panax japonicus, assembly GCA_020205505.1. Taxonomy (NCBI): domain Eukaryota; kingdom Viridiplantae; phylum Streptophyta; class Magnoliopsida; order Apiales; family Araliaceae; genus Panax; species Panax japonicus. Next base: position 35,888,779 of record CM035093.1, on the reverse strand, counting down.
CACTATTCACAAATACGACACTATTCACCGAAAAATGAAATTTTCTCTTCTTTGTCCCACATGTCTATTATGGTTACTATCTCTGATTGTATCCATGTTTTTTATCTTTATTCTTGAATTTTACTCCATTATGGTTTATTATGGAGTATTTTTAAAACTTGAGTTATCTAAAGTACGAATCTCTAATCTTTATCATTTTATCTCACTGGATTCGTTCTCTAAAATGTTTTTCATCATCCTCAATCTTTAATGGTGATACTTGATGAATACCTTTGGCCTGTAGTGCAAAGATGTATGATTACCTGATGAATATCTTTGGCCCGTAGTGCAAAGATAAACAGGTGTTGAGATGAATATGACCAACTGGTGATACAAATGAATACCTTTGGCCCGTAGTGCAAAGATGAATATTTGGTGAAAGGTGTATATTGATTGATGTTACAGGGATAAAATAATGATGATGTACTTTTAAATTCATAGATGATAGTAGATTTCATTATCTACTTAATTCTTCTAAATAATTGTTGTTTCCGCTACAGTTGTTGATCTAAAACTTGTTGTCTATTATATTTTATCAGATTTTTCCCTGTTGAGGACTAAGGATAATTTGTTGTACATTATCTTAGTCATAATATTCTTTATTGGGCTAGTTGAGCCCACCCTTTTCCTTTTTGTTCCATTTTTCTTCTCAAGAAGCGAGAATATAGCAGGAACTAGTCGGAGTATAGAGTGATGGTCCTAGACAATTGTTTTAGTAGTCCTCACTATTTTTGTAAAATAGTGTATCAATAATTGTAATGAGAAGTTATCTGAGTGTGGATATTGTCTAGAGGATAATATTTGTATTTAAACTCACAGTTTATGTGATATCGTATTTTGCACGATAATTGTATTAATAAAGTTGTAGTTGTTTTTGTACCATGTATTTGGCGACTCAGAATAGATTGGGTGGATTGGACCTATTTTAGGGGCGTCACAAGTTAGGAGGTGGAAAAAATGAACAAAATACCCTCCACTTGGTTTTTCTATAAAAGGAAGCTTAGCTAGTTCATTTGGTTGTTTACAACATTTGACCAATATATATTGAGAGAGAGAAAAGTGAATTAACAAAAAATCAAGTGAGCTTGAAGCAAATCATACAAGTTTTAATCAAAAACGTGAAGAACGTTAAGGTAATAATTCGTAAAACCTTAGTCTTCGGTCCATTTAAATTTATTTTTCGTAGAGAATTATGAGCTGGTGGAGCATGTCTCTTCCGGAGTAATAAGGATGGCTATTAATGAATTAAACATTTACAAGCTATGTATAAGTAGGAATCATAAGCGTTAAGTAAGTTTTATCGTGGATAAACCATTAAATATTAACTTGGTTGTTAATGGACAAATTGAAAATCATCATTTATAGGGTATGTGAATATTTCTTGGTTACGATATAAACAATGAATCAATGGATTGGTTCCATTTGATTTGGTGTATAAAATACGAGTAACGAAGTTATGGAAAAATTTACGAAATTAGACGTTAAACGTTGAAATCGTATAATTTTGGATTAGTAGTCAAAACTTGACGTTTAGTTCAGAAACCCTAATTTTTGATGGCATAGAGTAGAATGAAGAAAATGAGCTATGAACGCTCACGGGCACTTAACGAACATTTATTAGGACGTTAATAGTGAATTCATCTTTAATGGATTCAAAAACTACTTTTTTCTGGATGAAATCGAAGTATATGAAACGTATAAGAAAACGGCTTTTGAACGAGCCAAATCCGACTTAAAATGACTAAGTTATGAGTCAGGGAAGAATCGTATAGGAAAATATAAAAAAAATCCAAGGGTTCAGAGGAGGTTCCGTAACACCACCCCAAGCTTTAATTACCACACTGCATCGCCTAGTAATAGGAATTAGTTACTGGAGAGTGGCACCGCAGTGCCGAGACCGGGCATAACACACTGTTAGTTGGTGTCGCGGCGCCAATAGTGTATTGAAGTCTAGCGCTACAGTACCGGTAGTGGGAATTTGTTGACCAAATTATTTTCTAATCCAAAATTGTTACAAAACTATTATGGGATATGTATATACTTAGTATACTTGATAAGATTAATCTGAATTCACTTATATAGTGATGACTTTAGGAATTTGAACATAGTTTAATAGTAATTAAACGAAGAACGCGAATTGTAAGTAAGTGAATCGTATTCAATAAGGGTACTTAACCAACGATAATTAAGTATTGATTTAGTGACTTAAGAACGTTAATAACCCGTAATGAAGAATAGTAAGTCGAATTGACATTTACTAATGAAATAAATTCAATTAAGACGTAGAAGAGAAAAAAGTTGGTAAAAATAATGTGATTGGATTATTTGGTAGCTAATTATAGTGTGCTATGTGAATATATCATGTAGAGACTGTAAAGATCAAGAACAGTTGATTATTTTATTTGAAGACGTTTGAAGGCAAGTTTTCATAACGCTTGTGTAACCTTCATGTTAGCTAGGTTTTCTGTGATTCATGTTCTGAAATGCATGAATTATTTTATGAAAGGGTCGATGCCAGTTTTAACTCGTCTAGACTAATCTTAAGAGCTTGATTGATTTGGTTACAAGTCTTTTAATATAGAACTATTAACGCTATCCTATGCCAAGTATTTGGTACGAATTCAAGGTAAGCTTGAGTATGAACAAATAAATGTATTTTACATTGATTATTCAATGGGCACGTGAGGTTGCCAAAACTTAAACATAAATACATTTACCGGATAAGTGTTGATCGGCATAGAGTACTATAGGCTGATCACCTAGAAGTGCTCGTAAGATATATCAGACTTACGTACTTAGTGTCGGGTTGTCCTTTTTCATGATCAATAAAAACCAAAAGAGAATGTTCATTGTCTTTTGACCAGCTCATAATTCCTAAGTTATTATATATACTCTGGAATTGTATTATGAAATGAAAAGTGCTATTTAATGTTTCATAGTACTTCATAACTACTTGTTTAATTATTGAAGATAATCATATAATTCTCGACGTGGTATTGATATTATTTATTGCTAGACTTACTAAGCTAGTTATGCTCACTTCTTACTTGAATTATATGATTGCAGCTAAGGCCAAAAGAACTGAGGATCCCAGTAGGGATAAAGGCAAAGCTAAGATGGATAAGTAGATTATCCTGTAATAGATTAGTATGTTGTAAAAATCATATTATAATAAATGAAGAATGTATTCGGTTACGGAACCTGGGAAAGGATTTATACTTATTATTGTAATAAGAATGTAGTAATTATGTTCATTTTGATGTTGTTTCAAAAGAATGAATGTATAGTGATGATTAACGTGTAGCACCATATCTGTGGGTTGAAAGTACCCGGATTTGGTGGCGTCACATTTGTCTTAGCCTATAAGATTGAACATAAGTTAAGTTTTATACCTTCTCTTGATCAAGCTTTGTTTTTTGCTCTTCTACACTGATGTTGGTGTGTTGGGGAGTTATCTAGGGACTGAAACACTTAATATTTTCGTACTTTTGGAGAAAGAAAAGGTTGGTTGAGTGTTTGATAGTAAATGACCAAAATTTGTGAACTTTCCCTCTCTTTAATCCTTAGATTTGATACAATGTATGTATAACTTGCAAGGTGGCTGTCTAAATCAGATATTGACTGAGATTTTAAGCACATGGGAGATCCACAAGGTGATGACTCATTAGATTTGGATAAATCTCTTTACTTAAAATCTAAGGGGTATTTTGGTCTTTTCTCCCAAAAAGGGTATTTTGGTGATTTCTCTAATGTTTTCAAGGGTATTCTAGTCAATTAACATCATTATCCTTAATTCTAACCCTTAGGGTTTGATAATCTCAATTAGCATTTCCTAATTAGGGTTTAGGGTTCTCGAATATAAAATTAGAGTTTCTTAGAATTCGATTAGGGTTCCTAATTGTGTATTAGGGTTTCTTAATCTCATATTATGATTTCTAATCCATATTAGGGTTTACTAAGTTTATACCCTATCCGATCAATCATTGATCATAAATTCTATATAGTACAGATACGTACTCATCAATACAATCTCAATAACTATATTTTCTATCGAATTCCTATCCGTAACTAGGGGTTAGGGTTTTTATTCTTTTTTAAACAAAATGGTACTCATACTTCTCAGACAATACATAATTTGACCACTTCTCTAAACTCATATCACATATACTAAGCACAATATTGATAATAAATATCAATATTAAATAAATAAATAATTTTTTTCATAAAATTCGAATTATTTGAAATTCTGGGTTCTCACAAAGGGGAGTCTATAGGCCACAGTTCTTACTCGATCAAGTACGGATGAGTGTTAATCAATGTAGAGTACTATAGACTGATCACTTAGAAGTGCTCTTAAGATATATCGAACTTACGGACTTAGTGTCGTGTTGTCCTTTTTCATGAATGAAAACCAAAAGAGAATGTTCATGGTCTTTTAACCATCTCATAATTCCTAAGTTATTATATATACTCTGGAATTGTGTTATGAAATGAAAAGTGCTCTTTAATATTTCATAGTACTTCATAACTACTTGTTCAGTTATTGAAGATAATCATATAATTCTCGACGTGGTATTGATATTATTTATTGCTAGACTTTCTAAGCTAGTTATGCTCACTTCTTGCTTGAATTATATGATTGCAATTAAGGCCGAAAGAATTGAGGGTCCCAGTAGGGATAAATGCAAAGCTAAGATGGATAAATAGATTATCATGTAATAGATTAGTATGTTTGTAAGAATCGTATTATAATAAACGAAGAATGTATTTGGTTACAGAACCTGGGAAAGGATTTATACTTATTATTGTAATAAGAATGTAGTAATTATGTTCAATTTTGATGTTTTTTCAATAGAATGAATGTATAATGATGAGTACCATGTAACACCATATCTGTGGGTTAAAAGTACCCAAATTTGGAGGCGTCACAGGTTGGTATCAAAGCATTAGGTTATAAAACTTAAAGGGGGAAAGAACTTTAGGCTAATAACCTCGTTAGAAAAGGAGAAGTTAGAAGGAATTGAACTCGAGTAAAATGAGTTAATTAAGTATTGAGGAAACTCACTACTGAAAGATTTAAAAGATGGAAATTAAACTTAAATAAACTAAATGTGATTTGTGCTTATATTATTATGTATTATGTACTAATCAACATGTTATGTGTTATTCTATATGTTCATCGATAGCTCCATGTATAGGAATATACACGTGGTGAGCGAAGAGTCTGTGAACCAGGTAGAGCCTGTACCTATGCCCGTGGTGGGAGTACCATTAGTGATCCTAGAAGAGTCCGAGCCGGAGGAGGATTATTCTGAGGGAGACATAGAAAACATGGGATCGACGTCATACCTTGATATGGTGGTCAATGGGGATGAGGAGATAGAGGTAGCATCGTTTAATAAGGTGGTACATGTACTAGATCCAACACCTCCAGACGCAATGAGGGCATTGTATCTAGCGGTGCTTAACCGAAATATGCAACTGTGTACTGTTATGCAGAACCAGAATAAGGAGATTAGTGATCTCTATAATGCGAAGGAGTCTGCAGAAGCAGATTTTAAATTAGAGCATGATGAAAAGGTTTTCATGAAAGATAAGGTGAGGGACTATAAGAATGAGGACATAGAGATTCGTAAGGAACTGGTTAAGAAGAACCAGAAGATAGCACGGATGTCCTACATCCATAACAGTGCTCATGAGGATTTCAAGCTAAAAATTGCTTGTTATTCTATTGAGTCGGGACAGACTATACATACTATTAGTTGGGATATTGTGTCGATTCTTGTGAATTAGGAGCATGAGAATGCTGTGATGCAGTGTTAGTAGATCAGTAGATCTTTTTTGTATATGTGTAGTGACGCAAAACCCTCTTTTGTATAATTAAAGGGTAGTTTTTTATAAATCCCAATTTTTTTAAAGTTAATCAAGGGATATTAATGTAATATATTTTGGCTATAGAATCAATTTGTAAATAGTTTTGAACTATGAAGAAGCATATTAATATAATGAAGTTTTTATTTGATGTGCTTTGTTGTGGTATGAGTTGTTATTGTTTAATGAATAATAACTAAGTGAGTAAATAGATAATAATGAAACTTTATTTATTTAATCAGAATAATGCTGCAAGGAAGAAGACAACGTAATCAGGAAGCTGAATTATATAACGATAACCAAGGGGGTCAGAATAATCCTATGCAAGATTTCGTTAATTTATTAACGGCTGCATTTAACCAAACTGTGGGTAGAGCACCCGCGGTACCTAGGGTAGCCAGAACGACTACCTTTAAAGAATTTAAAAATGTAGAATCCCAAAATCCCGGTCCTAATCACAAAGGATCTGGTATACTATTTCTATAACTATTGCAGAAGATATAAACATAAATTATTTATATATTAAACATTACACACTAACCCCAAGGTCGAGAACCTTCACATAATACCTGAATCAATATCCTATCTAACATACAATGTTATTATAATACATTACTGTAACAAATCTAGTTGCACACATAATCCCAAGCTGAACTTGGCTTTAACTTTTCCTTGTATCCGACGTATTCGCCTAATTTGTAATGTTTATCATGATATAGCAAGGATGAGCAACAAATTTTCCTAGCAAGTTTAAGTTCAATAAATTAAGGATATATCACGATAGAAAGAATTGTACAAAAGCTAGCTAACATTCAACAATATAATTATGAACTAGCATGACCAAATTTTCATAGCTGAACGAACAATGTACATGAACATATCAATTATATCTGGACCGAATGGTAATGAAGGTGATCAACCTTTCATATCTGATGAATACATGCAATATGCACAGAGTACAATTTAATACCCTCAAGCCCGTAAGCAATGGTCGGTTTACAGATGAATTTCTGTTTAAACCCTTTCGAAAATGAAAACAATGTTCATAATATGTCACAGAAACCCCATGTATAGACAATACATAGTTTTAAAAATTTGAAAGAGGGATGTCATGTTATTGTTATTGGTACAGATTACTTCACAACTATTGACCGGTTGTAGAAGAATATTATAAAGAAAACATTTAAATTCTTTCAACTTATATATATATATAAATACTTACTGGGCACTCAAATGCTCATCCTTGCTTAATTTAAATGTTTTCAGCTAAGTGTGAAGAACTGGAAAGTTCGGCCAAGAACAAGTGAAAAGGAAAGTAAACAGGACATGTTATTGGTATCATTTGTAATAGATAGACTGTATTAAGTTAATGATATGTATTATATATCATGTAAAGAATGTAGTAAAGGTTGCGTACTTGGGATTAGACTCTGATAAATGTAAATTTAAGTTTAAGTTTTATATTATGGTTATTATTATTAGTATTATTCCGCTCATAGAAATGGTATCGTGAAGTACCGAGTTCGGGTTTCAAGTATCCGAGTTCGGGGACTTTACAGAATGTCATCTGTGATAGCCCCGAATCCGGGCCCCAAATCGCCACGAATTCGGTACACTAATTACGGAAGATATAAACATAAATTGTTTATACATTACATTACACATTATTCCCCAAGGTCGAGTAACCTTAACTTAATACACATTTCATAAACTTTCTATCATACAACACATTTATCAAAATACGATATTACAAACTAGCCGCACTTTATATCCCAAGCTGAACTTGGCTTTAATCGTTTCTTGTATCCGAACGCATTCGCCTTATCTGTAATGTTTTATCATGATATAGCAAGGGTGAGCATGAAAGTAGCCCAGCAAGTTTAAATACAACAATATAACGATATATCATGATTGAAGAGTATGAATAATGAGCTTGCTATAATTCATCAATATAATTGAGAACTAGCACGAACAAACTTTTGACTGAACAAGTATTTTACATGAACAAACATTTCTGAACCAACTGGTAATGAAGGTGATCAGCCTTTCATACCTGACTTATACATGCAAGATGTACAGAGTACAAATTTCATGGCAATCAGCAATGATTAACCATAAGCTTGAAGAAACTACTCTTATTAGAGTTAAGTAAAAGAAACTTGCCTGAACCGTTGATTACCGCAATGCAATTTATAACTCTTTATCCGAAGACCTAATATTAGTAATATAGATCTCCAATATTAGAATAATATCATCACAGTATAATACTGTTATATTTATATCCACAGAATAACCTAAACACATTACCACATAACCATATCAGTCTATAATTCACATAAGACTTAGAATCAGTTAGACTATTAAGTTTGAGTTGAAACTGATACAATTTTAACATCCCGACGGTCTAGTCAGTCAACACTCGAGTTTAAGTTCAGTTAAACTCTGCTTAAGCACTTAACCATGCCATAGAATCACATTTATATAATTTAACACTCGCTTTTTCATTTCATAAGTTATTCGTTAACACCTAGTAAGTTAAATACTAATCCAGCAACCTGGATTCTAAATCTAGCAACTAAATTACCAACTCAGTAACCTGGATTCCAAATCCAGCAACCTGAATTCCAAATCCAGCAATCTAAACTGCAATCCAGCAAACTGGATTCAACATATTATATAATCCAGCAAGCTGTATTCTATATCCGTGTCACGAAAATACCAAATCAATTTATTATTTTCCTATCCTTTGTCCAAACACATATACACATATTCCATCCACAAAATTATTTTTCCATAATTTTCCAACTTCCTTTGATATTTTTCAAAAATTAATACTAGTGTGTAGCTTGAGAAATTAGCTACCTCGTGCTTAACTCCAAACATTCTCATCTCTTGGGATAACCTTATATATGTTAACGTGATGCTCCATTTTAAATTTCGTGGCAATCGGAGTTGTAGAACTCTGTTTATATCGATTTCCGTCGGAAAATCACAAAAATTAGAACGATCATAACTTGGTCGTTTTAACTCAGAATTAGCTCATTTTTTGACACGAGCTACATAATACCATATTGTTTCACTTCCCAAAAGCCTAGAATTTTTCTCATTAAATAAATGTCCAAAACAGCCCCCGGAAAATTTTGGGCAGCAACTTTTTGTCATTTGGCAGTTTTGGAGTCCTTCGCCAAAACTTAAATAAAACGAAATCTATAACTCCGATTAATGATCCGTCAATTTTGTTGGATTCCTATCTTTCCAAAATACAATTTTCATCTATCACAATCCATATTTGGACATGTTAAGCTCCCGGAATTTAGCCCGGAAGTGGCTGTTACAAAACTGTCCTTCTAATAGTTTTCTTATCTTTGTGTAGTTCAACCTATTTGAGTAATTCCAAAGGGATTTTACCCTTAACACATATATCTAGCATCCCAAAAACATAAATCACAAATATCCATCATAGATTTCAAAAATCCAAAAGCTTGATCACACTTTTTTAAAAGTTTAACTTTTCCAGAGAATTACATTTTTCTATTCCTTTTGATTTCAACAAAATCAACACCCAATAAGGTTAGATCTATACATGATACACTCATCAACATGTATATACCTAGTTTTTGAGTCTAGAATTAAAGTTTCTTGTTTCATCAAACAAGCATCAAACAAAATCAAAGCTAAGAGAAAAATCATGTTTTCTATCTTTTGAAAAACCTAGCTTCCATTCCACACTTTAGATCTAACTTTTGATCTACAAAAGAGTTGGATCTACATATTAAACACTTATATACACATAGATCTAAGGTTTTAAGCCTCAAAATCACAACTTCAAGTTGTCAAAAATCAAATCAAAACACAAAGGAAATAGACTACATAAGTAGAAATTTTTTTTTCTATACCTTAGCTTGATTTCCTTTCTCCCTTCAAAGATGTAGATAGATCTTGATTGTATGAAAACCAAAATCTCCCTCTCTTCTCACCCTAGGGCTGCCAAACTCCTCCCTCTCTCTCCCTCTCTCTCTTTCTTGTGTTCTAGCAAGAATAATAAAAGAGATGAAAGAGAAAAATATGATCCAAGTGTTGGAAAAATCTATAGATATATTTTGTATATCTATTTGTTATCTCCCAATCTCCTTTACTCTCTACCACATCCGGCCAAGCCTTACTCTCTCTATCTCTTGGACATGCTAGTGGTTGCTTGCAAGAATAACCAAACATGTTGGCTAAATCAAAATTGGACACATAGGGGGAGTTAGTAGGGAAGTTGGTCACCAACTAAAGTTAGCAATTAATACACATTCATTCCACCTCTTTTCTCTCTTATATGGCCGGCCACTTGGCCATTGAATGCTCCAAGTCTTGCTTCACTTTTTAATGTAATATCTAGTGTACCAAAAGTCTAAAGTGTTCCTCCACAATTGGGCTAAAAATTGGGCTACCACTTCCATCTTTTGAGCTTGAAATTAATTAGCTAATAACTTGGACTCCTCCACCAAATAAATTGGGTCAACTCTTGAGCTATAAAATATACATAGTCCAATACCTTAAATTCTTATCCAACCCAAACCATTTACTTATGGTTGTTACTTCATCAATTATAACACCAATCCTTGCTCATGCACACTTATTTTCTTAACCCAATTTAGACTTGCTATAATTAGGTTATAAAATTAATCATTTGAGATATATAAAATAAATCTCCTAGAATTAGTAAGTATTCTAAATGCCACAATTCTCTTTTTTCATAACCCTTAAGTTATTAAATCCTTCATTCCCAATATATATAATTAGGGTTACACTAGTTTCTTTTGTTTGTTTATATAATAAACAAAGATAAACCATCACATAATGTTCATATTCCTTACACACAACTTTTTAACCCTTAGGGTTTAATACTTTGCATTTAGGATTCCCAAATTAGGGTTTAAATTCTCGAAACTGAAATTAGAGTTTCTGAATATATCGTTAGGGTTTTCTAACTTAATCACCATATTTATATCATGAATTTAGGGTTTCGGATTCCCGAAACTAAAATTAAAGTTTCTGAGCGTACCGTTAGGGTTTCTAACAATTCGTTAGATTTTTCTAACTTAATAAATGTATGATCAACATAACTTTAGGGTTTTCTAAAGTTATAACTTATCTGATCAATCCTTGAACTCAAATCATTACGGTTCACATATGTAACCAAATATACCGACTAGTATTCACTTCGATACTTATCACTGATAATTCTTCAAAAGAATTCTAAATCTACCATAATCTTATACCTCATTACTAGACTATCACTTACAGTCTATCACATAATTCAAGTCTTGTCCAAAACATTTGAAATTCTTGGAATTTCATTACATAACTGCCAATTCCATACACCTATTTCCTGTCTAGGTCCTAATATTGAACCTTAAATCAATCAATTATGATTTTAATAAATTGTCTAAATTCTCGGGTTGTCACATCATCAGCTTTAATCTTTAACTGATGATATCCAGAATGAAGATTGATCTTTGAAAAAAAAATTAGCTCCTTACAACTGGTCAAACAAGTCATCAATGCGTGGTAACGGGTACCTATTTTTGATGGTGATATGATTCAACTCCCGATAGTCAATACAAAGTCGCATACTTCCATCTTTCTTCTTTAAGAATAGAATAGGAGCAACGTAAGGAGACGTACTAGGTCGCATGAAACCGATGTCTAACAATTCTTGCAGTTGGATTTTTAACTCCTGAAGTTCAATAGGAGCCATTCGATACGGGGCTTTGGAAATGGGTTTTGTACCGGGTTTAAGGTCGATACAAAATTCAATTTCATTCTCTGGGGGTAGGCCGGGAAATTCTTCAGGGAATACTTCAGAAAATTTATTAACAATAGAAATATCTTCAGGGAATACAAAATTTGTTTAAATCTGTGACATGGGCTAAAAAAGTTTGACATCCGTTTTTTAATAAATGAATAGCTTTATGGCTTGATATGACAGTGATTGACTTTTGGTTGCTTGAATTCGCATATTAGGTTATTTAGGAATATGAAAGCTAACAACCTTATGAAAACAATCAATTTTAGCATGATGAGTAGTTAACCAATCAATCCCTAAAATTACATCAAATGTAAGTATTTTTAAAGAGATAAGATCGGCAGGTAACGTGTGATTGTCGATTTGAATCATATAAGAATTATAAATAGTGGATGTAATGAAGGTTTCTCCCAACAGAGTTTCAACAAATAAGTCAAAGTCTAATTTCTCCGGAGTTAAATTTAAACGTTGAGCGCAAGTAGGAGAAATAAAAGAATGGGTAGAACCGGTATCAAATAAGTTATAGACTTCACAAGAGTTCATGATTAGCTTACCCGTGATAACTTCATTTGGTAATCTGCTTTTTGGGAGGTCACGACAAACGCTCTCTCTTGAACTTCCTGATTTGGCTTGTTTGGGACAAAATTTGGTGTCACCATCCCAACTGGACTTGGCTTCATTGCATGACAAAATTGAGATAGGTGACCTTCTCTTCTGCAATTGTAACACGCTTTGGATTGCTGCATACAGTTTGGACTGATGTGTCCCTCCCCTCCGCATTTGTAGCATACGATCGGTGGTCGTTCTCCTTCCTTAATAACGGTTGCTGGTGCTGACGTCTTTCCATCATTATTGAATCTCCTCTTCTTGAAATTTCCACTTCTATTATCTTGGCCAGGATTTCCACTGAAGTGATTACCATTTCTGGCATGTTGATTTCCTCCACATTTGTTATCACCGCTTCGATGACTACTATCACTGGTATTATCAATTTTTCGGTTGCTCTCTCTTGGTTGGGTTGACTCGTTATCGCTCTCCAATAACTAAACCCTATTCACAACATCTGAATACAAGTAAAGTTTGTGAGAAATGAGGTATTGACGTATTTAGGGTTTCAAACCTCGTAGAAACATTCGTTTCATATGCTCCTCATTATCTACCAAATGGGATGCAAGGACAACTTGGCAAACTTAGCTTCGTACTGTGACACGGTCATATAACTTTGTTCTAGCTTGATGAATTCCACCTCCTTCATGTTATGAATACTTTCAGGAAAGTACTTGTCGTTGAACAGTTCTTGGAACTTCTCCCAAGGCATCTTCAGTACGGCAAGTTGAGTACGCTTTACAGATTTCCACTATTAATCTACCTCTCCTCGCAACATAAAGGTGGCAAAGGGAACCTTTTGCTCCTCGAAGCATCCCAAGATATCAAATATCTTGGTAATCTAATTTATCCACGTCTCTGCCTTAAGTGGTTCTGGCTTTTCCAAAACCTCCGGTGGTCCTAGCTCCTTGAACTGCTTAGAAGTGACCATCCATGAGTTCCCAATGTTTCCACCTACATTTTGGACAGGATTCTCTCTCGCCTGATGTTGCATGATATGCAGAAAGCCTCTGAGTAGCCCATCGTTCATTATTTGGTCGGTGTTGTTGTGTGTATGAGGATTATTACCTTCCTGATGCACATTATCCTGGTTATTGATCATCGATGACTCAACGATCTCATGTACTCCATTGCTTATCTCAACATTCTCGGATGTCATTTTCAAACACTGCCACAAAACAATAATTGGCATGCCACATATTACCCCTATATTTTGATCAACCAATTAAATAAAAAATAAGCTTAGATAGGTCATACTAACAAAGGATTTACCCATCTCTGTGACGCCCCCAAATTCGAACCTCCACTTGGTCACTCGAATTCGGTTCGTCACATTCTCAAAGTATTGCCATAATAACTAAAATCATACATTCACAACGAAAAATCTAAATTAGAATAATGTACAATGATTAATTATAATTATTCTCCCAAGTCTCGCAACCTACAGTACTTAATAGATTACATAATAGTATCAAATAAAGACCTATTACATTATCCTACTTAAGTTTAAATATAGTCTACAAATAGTCTTAACATAACATAAAAGTTTTAATCATAAAAGGAACAAGCTAGTCGGTAGCCTTGCCCTTGCCCTTGTCTATTCCAGAGACACCTCCCTGTTCCTCCTTAACTAAAAGGTTTTCAATAAGCAAGGATGAGCACAAATTGCCCAGCAAGTAATATACACCAAGGGTGTAGGATATAATATCACAAGGTTTGAAATATCGAAGTGTCATTTCTAGGATAGTTCAAAGTGTCAAAATAATATCATGAATAAGGAATATCAACAATTCTTGGAATAAGAATGACAATTCAATATAAATCAACAGATATATATGAATTCAAAGACTAATAATGTATCCAACTGCATAAGTAATTTGTACAGAGTAGTCACTAAGGACCATTAAACTTCCATTAGGGTTACCAATATTAAACTGATAACCAAAAATATCAAGTATTATAGATGATCAGTCTACAATACTTTACGTTATGCATAACACCATAATAATATTTATTCATGTGTCGGGGTTTCCAACAACATACACTCCCCTTACCAAAAGGGTTGTCCAACTCAGTTTTTCAAGATTTCCGCACCCATCAATTAGTTTGGACAGCTTTTATAAACATGCATATAGTCTAGCCGAATCAAATGGAATCGACTCTTTCACAATATTCAAGAACAATACTAAATTCAACATGAATAATAATTTTCACAACGGTTTAAGCATATTAGCTCATTTGAACGCGACGGTAATATAACATGTATTCAAATAAATAAGCTTATGGTATTCGTTGAATAAAGAATGTAATTATACTTGCACAATAAGAGTAGGGTTCGGATACTTGCTCAATATAAATTTGAGTAAGGTTAGAGAACTTGCCTTAAGCGTAGCTTATCCACGTTAATAAACCAACACTTTCAAATCCTATTTATAGCGTATTATATGATCAATATATGCATTAGCTAACACAGTCTTTAAACAAGTTTGACAATATTCGAGTATGTACATATGGTACAAAATCAGTTTATAAGTCACCACAAATACAACAACGTCTTAATTGCTAAATTTCTTGAAGACATTCTTCGGACTTAACATTTGGAAGTTATGTTCAACATTTGTCTCTATCACATAGCATGCTTCTTAACACATTACCTAGCATGTTGGTCATGTAAGATAAGTTAAAGTAATCATGTAGACATACTCCAAACATCAGTTGAAAAATAGAAGTCGTTTATGATCGCAGCACGGCGCAGCTGCGCCCTGTCTAGGCCTAGGGACGGCGCAGCTGCGCTGTCCCCTGGCTAGACCAAGGTTGAGCTACTGCCTTTCTATTTCTGTCCAATCCTTGCATATATATGTACTAATACTCTATCATATCTACATGTTAGAGGTGTTCACATAATCACATAACCGTTCTTGAGTTCATTTGTATAAGTTTAAACTTACGTCTTAAATGGCATTCAAGAAAAACATTATCAAGCGGTTACCATGACTCGTTACTTAGCTATATACCCACATAGAGATTTCAAATTCTGTTAATGCATATACTTGTAGCATTCATATTGCTTGTTCATAGCTATTATTGTTTAAAGCTTGAAATCATGCTTTAAACTCATGTTTATGATGAAATCATCCTGTTCCATACATATAAATCATACCTAGAGATATTATAGACATAACATAGCATCTTATCTCATTAGCATCTAGATACTCATGTGATGCAATTAGATTTTGAAAATATGTTCAAGTTTGCTTTTGAAACCATTTCAAGCTTGAACTAGGCAATCTAACATACGTAAGACAACTTCAAAACTCTAAGCATAGGTAGTCAAGTTAGGTTAACATGCTCGCAAAGTCAGAACATACATAGCATACATACATATCAAGTTCATTCTAAGTTCCTAAATTTATTTTAAACTCCACACTTTCAGTAATCATGTTAAGCTAGTCTAACATGCTCACATTAGGTTCATATAGAATTATATATCCCTTACACATGCTTGCATGCTAGTATATGACATAAAGATTGACTACCATTGATCAGATTTGTAAATAGAACATCCAACTAAAAGCAGGGACTGGCGCAGCTGCGCTGCGCCTCAGTGTTAATCCGGCGCAGCTGCGCCGTACCTAGTTCGAGCCAGGAATAGTAAACCTCGGCAACTGTTCAGCCCAATCACAAAATTACTCATGAAATGGATTCTAAACATTCCTATTACAGTTAAAACATATTTATATGGTCATATATCAACTATATAACCCTACCCAACTTCATTAACATCCAATTCCATGAATTCAAGAATTTGAATTTTAAGAGTTCAAGAACTCTGCTTAACAGAGACTGAAAATTGAAGCAAGAAATGGGATTATACCTCTGATTTGTGAAAGGAACTTGCTCTAATTGGAATCCTAAGATCTAGATTATTCGTATGCTCTCAAACTTACTACAGAGCAAATTCTCGGACAATTTCTCAAACAACACATAGAATGAAGGGAGGTGTTCATTTTATAGGAAACTTATTAACCATGCCAAGCCATTGCCCAAGAAATCAAACTAAAGGATGGAAGAATTGTATAAAGGCTAATAAGGAGTTGGTAATTAGTTGTTGGTTTGCATCATGACCACCACTCCCCCCATGATCATTGGCTAGCAAGCTTGGAAGAAAAATGAAGAACATAGGCCTTAGCCTTTTGCTCTTACACATGACTGAGGTTTGAGGCAATTGGACACTCATTTTGGGACAAATATGTTAACTCGGTATGCTTGCAACACGTATCCCCCACACTTGTACACATTTTTAATCTTTATGTTATATCAACCATACATTAGCTACAACTTAATGTCACAATTTAATAATTAATGTTCCAAAGTAGTAGATGTAATATGTGTAACGATCAAGAAATTTGTAATTTAATTTAAATATTTATATAATTAAATAAATATTTAAAATGATTTATTTATTGAGGAAAATAAATATTTGATGAATTAATTTAGTAATTAAATTGATTATTGATAATTAAATTGAGTGTTGATAATTTTATCTGAAGGATTTAATTTAAGGAAATAATTAAATTAAATCAATTGCTTAATATTTAAGAAATTAATTAAATTAAATGAATTGTTTAATTTAATGAAAATGAATAAATTAAATAAAGTGATGTTGCTAATTTATTAATTAAATTAGATATATATAATTATTTATTATTTTAATTACCATTACAAGTTATTTAAATTAATTAATCAACTAAAAGTGTGACATAAAGCTATATAATATAATTATTACTAAAATAAATTGGTTGGGAGAGTTTTGGTTAGCCAAACAGGGCCTTGTGGCCTTTGGCTTATTTTTAACCGACGCAAACCTTTTGGCTTATTCAACTGACGTTAGTGGGAGTCAGTATATTTTCCTACGCATCTTATTTTCCTAAGATTAGTGGTGAGTTGAAAGAGAAGAAAACACAGAGGGTTAGAGAGAATTTGAGTGAAATCTCTGCAAATTGTTGAGGGTTGAGGAAGGATTCCATCATCTTGCTAGTAGGGAATCAAGGTATAAACTATTTTCATTCTAGCTTTTAGTTTTGGTATATATATGTATATATTCTATGTGATTAGAAATCACGTGAATTGTGATATGTATGTATGTTCATATAGTTTTGCATAACTCTGTTAGTCATCATGTATACTTGATATTAGTTATCGAATTTGTGAGAATTGGGTTGCAACAGAAGATTATAAATATCAATGTTTATGTTCTTATTATATGGATTTAGAAAGTATCAATTTTAGTGGTCAATTTGTGTATAAAACTGTAAATTGATTCTTGCATATGGTAGTTCATTGAGATACGAACATAATGTAATTTGAATGGAATGATTTAGTCAAGTAACGAGTTCACACTGATGATTTTTGGGATAGACTGTCAAAAATGGAGTTTTGTGTGAAAAAACATGAAAATTGAGAAATTAAAATAGTTTTAGTTGTTGTTAAATTGGGATAAGTGGTTGAATGTGTTAGTAATCATGTTTATGGTAATTGTATATTTATTTTTCATGTTATTATTGTGATAGCCCCGAATCTGGGCCCCGAATCGCCGCGGACTCAGTACGCTATTTCTATAACTATTTGCGGAAGATATAAACATAAATTGTTTATACAATACATTACACACTATTTCCCAAGGTCGAGTAACCTTAACTTAATACACATTTCATAAAATATCTATTACACGACAATATTTATCAAATACGCTATTACAAACTAGCTGCACTTTATATCCCAAGCTGAACTTGGCTTTAACCGTTTCCTGTATCCGAACGCATTCGTCTTATCTGCAATGTTTTATCATGATATAGCAAGGGTGAGCATGAAAGTTGCCCAACAAGTTTATATACAACAATATAACGATATATCATGATTGAAGAGTATGAATAATGAGCTTGCTATAATTCATCAATATAATTGAGAACTAGCACGAACAAATTTTTGACTGAACAAGTTTTAAACATGAACAAACATTTCTGAACCAACTGGTAATGAAGGTGATCAGCCTTTCATACCTGACTTATACATACAAGATGTACAGAGTACAAATTTCATGGCAATCATCAATGATTAACCATAAGCTTGAAGAAACTACTCTTATTAGAGTTAAGTAAAAGAAACTTGCCTGAACCGTTGATTACCGCAACGCAATTTATATCGCTTTACCCGAAGACCTAATATTAGTAATATAGATCTCCAATATTAGAATAATATCATCACAATATAATACTGTTATATATATATATATATATATATATATATATATATATAGGATAACCTAAACACATAGCACATAAGCCTATCAGTCTATACAACACATAAGACTTGGTATTAGGTCAAACTATTTCAGTTTGACTTGAAACCAACACAATTCTATCATCTCGACGGTCTAGTCGGACAATACTCGAGTTTAAGTTCAATTAAACTCTGCCTAAATGCTTAACAATTATCCCAGATAATTATCTTATCAGTCAAAATAATTTTTAAAGACTTATAAAAAATTTCAGATAATTATTATCATTTAGCAACATTTTTCGATTATTAAAATCGTATTTAATAAATTAAATACCACATAATTCCTTAATCATTATTATTCATTTAATATAAAATATTAATGAAAATCACTACATCATATTATAATATAATTATAATATCACAAAGTATTTTTAATACCTTAAAATCATTTTTATATGATTTTTAAACACTTAAATCCATTATCCGATAATTAATATTAATATTAAAATATTAATATTTTCATAAAATATTTTTATAATACTTAAATCATTTTTTATATGATTTTTAAATCATTAATACTATGTTTCCATAATTTATTTAATATAATTATTAAATAAACTAATTACCATTAATATTAATATATTAATGAATTTCATCACAAAATATCAAAAGTCAATAAAAATAACTTAACATATTTTCTAACACCATAATATTAT
The DNA here is from genome assembly GCA_020205505.1 of Panax japonicus. Classification (NCBI taxonomy): domain Eukaryota; kingdom Viridiplantae; phylum Streptophyta; class Magnoliopsida; order Apiales; family Araliaceae; genus Panax; species Panax japonicus. The sequence goes on along the minus strand of CM035093.1, from coordinate 35,869,474 downwards.
TTTTTATGATTTTTCATGAATTAAAACTATTTTTAAATAATTTATTTAATATTATAATTAAATAAATTAAATACCATTTATATTCCAAAAATATTAAATATTTATGAAATATACTTAAAATAATTAAAAACTATTTTTCAGACTTTAAAATAATTTTTTATAATTTATTATGTATTTTTAATTATTAAAAACCATTTATTGCTATTTTTAATTAATTTCTGGAATATTCAGAATTTTAAATAAATTAAACCGTCGCTGTAGACCTTTAGTGACACTTGTCTATCGCCTTAGGTGTTCTTGGCTCAAGAACACTGACAAGGTCAGTGTTCATGGTGTCATGTTTGATCGGCCTTAATTCTCTGCTCAAATCGTTTCTGGACTTGTTTGAAGTGTGATTGTGTAGTAAAAATGTAATACTACAACCCACAATCATCATCGTGATCAAACAATAACAACCTTGCAAGATCTAAAGCTTCTAAGAAGCTGTCAGAACCACCTGGGTTTCTTCAGAAACCCAGAACACTGAGCAGCCATTTTCAAGCCAAGATTAGTACAGGTTCTAATCGTTGTTTTGGTGGTTTTATGGTTCAAATGTGTAGTCACTATGTCAAGGAACAACAATATAACAAGATCTAGGTCTAACAACATCAAAATCATAACTTATCAAACGGTCAAAGCTGTCAGAAATTTTGTTTGCCCAGATTTTTGTGTTTCTCCCAGATTTTAAAAATCAGATCAGGAGGCCTACTTTGACCACACTTTACGTTCAATACGAAGCAGTTATTAGAGTTCTATTGACCCAGATCGGTAGTCCATCCTACAAGCTACAACATTTACCAATTAACAACATCAAAAAACCAAACACACTGACAGATCCGGACCCAACAAAACTTGTCAAACGCTACATTCAATTTCTGGGCTTGCCCAGATTTGACCCGGTCATGACCGGTCAACGGTCTTTAACCATTAATAACATGAAATCTAGATATTGAAACACTGTAAATCCACTTCCAGATCCAAGACTACATGTCAGGCTACCGATCCAAACAATAATACGTTACATACTAATTACAGAACAAGATCTGAGCGGCCTGACATTAGGTTGTCAGAGAACAAATCTGCTCAAGAACAATTTTTTTAAAAAAAATTATTTTAAGGCACTTTGATGCTATGGATTCATGATAGATCATCATAGATCTTCATATAACATCCAATACCAATTTTCTAAACACAAAACACAAAAATTTCTCAAGCATACAAGATCAAAAATAAAAATTTCGGTTATACCTTCAAGCTTTGATTTTTGATCTTAGCTCTCCAAGTTGTTTGTGATTGATCTAGGGCTGATATTAGGGACTGAAATACTTGCAATTTTTTGGAGGTTTAGTGAGAGAGGGAGTTGGTGAGAGCAAGTTGCAAAAATAAGCAAAATCCTAAACTTTCTCTCTCCCAATCTCTTATATAATCACCTAGATTCATGCACTAGCTTGTGGTGCTGTCAAATGGGGCTGATTTGAGGAGATTTTGATGTCACAAAGTCCAAATGGTTAGTAACCTACTAAAGTTATGCCCATTCTTACAAGTTAACTTCCTAATTTACACAAAAAGGGCACTCTTGTCATTTCCTTTAATTTCTAGAAATTACCTTAGGGTTTAGGGTTTAATCATTTAGGATTTAGATTTTAACCCTTAAATATTTAGTAACTTTGATTTTAAAAATTTTCTAATTAGAATTTAAAAATAGAAAATTTTGATTTCTAAATTATAATTAGGGTTTCCTAATTATATCATAATTTTCTAATCATAAATCAATCTTACTAATTAGGACTAATTTATCCTAATTAAAATTGCTAATTTAGCACTTGGGGTCAAATCTGTATATTAGGTTTCAAAACCACAATTTAGGGTTTAAAATAATGTTTCAATTTTAGAAATTTAGATTTCCTAATTAGATTAGGGTTTCTAATAACTTGACAATCAGGATTTATATTTCCTAATTAACATTGCTAATTAAGCAATTAGGGTCAATATCACGGATTGGGGTTTATAACCCAAAAATTAGGGTTTCTAATAGAAAAATTTTGATTTTCTAAATTAGAATTTAGATTTCGTAATTAGATTGGAGTTTTCTAATTACTCATAAGTTGAAATAATTAGGATTAGGGTTTCCTAATTAACATTGCTAATTTTAGCAATTAAATCCACAATTGAGCATTAGAGTTTCTGACGGAACAATTTGGGTTCCAAAAATTGGAAATTAGGGTTTTTTAATTAATTAACCTTTACTCTAATTAATACTTAATTATTAGCACTCTAGCATTAAAATTCTCCGTTATATTCCCAGATTAGGGTTTTATTTTATCAGAATCTGAAATTAGGGTTTTCAGATCTGGTATTAGGGTTTTCAAATAATCAATTAAGATTTTAGATAATTCATTAGGGTTTTCCCTAATTAATTTAATATTAATGACGTTTAACCTTGTACATACATTGCATTCCCAATATAGGGTTTTCAATATCCGATTTAGGATTTCGGATTTCCCGGAACTGAAACTAGGTTTTCTAGAACCGATTTCTAGGGTTTTTTATTAGACGTTAGGGTTTTCTAACTGAACGTTGTCGTTCTTAATATAAACTTAGGGTTTGTCACAAATATAATTTATCTGATCAACCCATGACCCTTAACCACATTCTGAACACATCATTAACCATATACACAGAACATATTTACATAAATCCTTAATCCTGAATAATTCACCTATATCCTTCACAAAATTTTGAAATCATCAAAATTTCACCCTAATAATATCAAACACATACACTTATTTTCTGTCTAGGTCTAATATTTGACCTTAAATCAATCATTTAAGATTTTAATAAATTGTCTAAATTCTCAGGTTGTCACATTCACCCCTCCTTATAAGAATTTCGTCCCCGAAATTCATCTTACACCTTACACCGTGCACCTTACACCATTCACACATGTTTCACACGCTACCCAATACACCACTCACAAGGGTAAAAATTTTAAAACTGTTCTGAGGAATCGTATAGACTGTTTGTTTTTCATTTTTGCAAAGGTTTTATGGAAATTCATCCGCAAACCGTCATTACTTACGGACACAAAGGGTGATTAGCCCGATATGCCCTGTACTGGCCAAGTACTGATTTTATCTGTTTTCCCATCACTGCGAAAGGCACAAAAAAATTTTACCTCAGTCTTATTTGATTCCACAGCAAAACAATTTGGTTTAGGAAATTTCTTTCAATAAAACATTTTTGAGAATGACGTCATGATGCCGCACTGTATTTACAGTCCGTTGAGGATTTCGTCATTTGGTGATTTTGTTATACTACATCATACTGTAGTGGGTTGACGATCCTTAGATCACATCCAACACCAAGTAATTCTTTATTGATAACTCCATCATTTTTTTATCATCTCTGCACCAGGTCACATGGTACATAAGTGATAAATAAAAATAATTTTTTTTTAAAGGCACATAGTGCGTATTTAGCTTGATGTCAAAAATTGAAGTTTAGCAAAGCTAGGGGTTTAGGAAAACCTAAATCTCCACTAATGATCATATGCTTAACAATCTATCTGTTCCTATAATCCTTAACACTTCATTCACACACAACTATACCCAATTCATAAAACCACACTTATGAGTTCATAACCTGACCACAATTATATGAGTTTAAGAACTTACCCTAGTCTGACCTTTGGCGTCCGTTCGCTGAGGGACTCATAAACATTTCATATAACTATGCGTTAAGAATGTCACATAAATATGAGTTCTAAGAACTCGTACTTAATCCTATATTCTCTACCTATGACCTATTTATCTGTATATAACAACTAGCGTGACACAACATTTCGATTATTACTAATGCCACCAACTAAGTAGTTTTTACACCAAGTACAATTCCCCGCCCATACAAGGAATCATACAACTCAGTTGCTGTCACGAGTCCTCATTGAAATCCCCACCTAATCTTAACCCCATTTTTTAATACTAATTCAATTCGTATTCATAATCCATAACTCTTTCATGAGTTTTCATAGTACAATTTACACACAGCATCTTCCTGTAAACTTTTCAATCATAAGATTGATTCTTTCTGACTATCATAACCTTATCAGATCACGGGGTGATCTTATCGTATATATTACGATTCAATTCCATACACTAGGATCGTTTTGTTTTACGATCTCCTATCACTGCGCTTCTGTTCACCACTATTAACAGAGTTAGGGAACTCTGTATCTTGACAACTCACCGAGATTCATCTTTGAATCTTACCGACCAACTAACTCTATGTGAGTTAGATCTTATCCTAATCACTGCGGTTATTTGTCTCAGGTATTACTACCTAAGCTTCATAACCAACAGCTTTGATACCAACTGTGATAGCCCCGAATCCGAGCCCCGAATCGCCGCGGACTTGGTACGCTATTTCTATAACTATTTGCGAAAGATATAAACATAAATTGTTTATACAATACATTACACACTATTCCCCAAGGTCGAGTAACCTTAACTTAATACACATTTCATAAAATATCTATTACACAACAATATTTATCAAATACGCTATTACAAACTAGCTGCACTTTATATCCCAAGCTGAACTTGGCTTTAACCGTTTCCTGTATCCGAACGCTTTCGCCTTATCTGCAATGTTTTATCATGATATAGCAAGGGTGAGCATGAAAGTTGCCCAACAAGTTTATATACAACAATATAACGATATATCATGATTGAAGAGTATGAATAATGAGCTTGCTATAATTCATCAATATAATTGAGAACTAGCACGAACAAATTTTTGACTGAACAAGTTTTAAACATGAACAAACATTTCTGAACCAACTGGTAATGAAGGTGATCAGCCTTTCATACCTGACTTATACATACAAGATGTACAGAGTACAAATTTCATGGCAATCATCAATGATTAACCATAAGCTTGAAGAAACTACTCTTATTAGAGTTAAGTAAAAGAAACTTGCCTGAACCGTTGATTACCGCAACGCAATTTATATCGCTTTACCCGAAGACCTAATATTAGTAATATAGATCTCCAATATTAGAATAATATCATCACAATATAATACTGTTATATATATATATATATATATATATATATATATATATATATATATATATATATATATATATATATATATACAGGATAACCTAAACACATAGCACATAAGCCTATCAGTCTATACAACACATAAGACTTGGTATTAGGTCAAACTATTTCAGTTTGACTTGAAACTGACACAATTCTATCATCCCGACGGTCTAGTCGGACAATTCTCGAGTTTAAGTTCAATTAAACTCTGCCTAAACGCTTAACAATTATCCCAGATAATTATCTTATCAGTCAAAATAATTTTTAAAGACTTATAAAAATTTTCAGATAATTATTATCATTTAGCAACATTTTTCAATTATTAAAACCGTATTTAATAAATTAAATACCACATAATTCCTTAATCATTATTATTCATTTAATATAAAATATTAATGAAAATCATTACATCATATTATAATATAATTATAATATCACAAAGTATGTTTAATACCTTAAATTATTTTTATATAATTTTTAGACACTTAAATCCATTATCCGATAATTAATATTAATATTAAAATATTAATATTTTCATAAAATATTTTTATAATACTTAAATCATTTTTTATATGATTTTTAAATCATTAATACTATTTTTCCATAATTTATTTAATATAATTATTAAATAAACTAATTACCATTAATATTAATATATTAATTAATTTCATCACAAAATATCAAAAGTCATTAAAAATAACTTAAAATATTTTCTAACACCATAATATTATTTTTCATGATTTTTCATGAATTAAAACCATTTTTAAATAATTTATTTAATATTATAATTAAATAAATTAAATACCATTTATATTCCAAAAATATTAAATATTTATGAAATATACTTAAAATAATTAAAAACTATTTTTCAGACTTTAAAATAATTTTTTATAATTTATAATGTATTTTTAATAATTAAAAATCATTTATTGCTATTTTTAATTAATTTTCGGAATATTCAGAATTTAAAATAAATTAAACTCGTCGCTGTAGACCTTTAGCGACACTTGTCTATCACCTTAGGTGTTCTTGGCTCAAGAACACTGACAAGGTCAGTGTTCATGGTGTCATGTTTGACCAGCCTTAATTCTTTGCTCAAATCGTTTCTGAACTTGTTTGAAGTGTGATTGTGTAGTAAAAATATAATACTACAACCCACAATCATCATCGTGATCAAACAATAACAACCTTGCAAGATCTAAAGCTTCTAAGAAGCTGTCAGAACCACCTGGGTTTCTTCAGAAACCCAGAACACTGAGCAGCCATTTTCAAGCCAAGATTAGTACAGGTTCTAGTCATTGTTTTGGTGGTTTTATGGTTCAAATGTGTAGTCACTATGTCAAGGAACAACAACATAACAAGATCTAGGTCTAACAACATCAAAATCATAACTTATCAAACGGTCAAAGCTGTCAGAAATTTCGTTTGCCCAGATTTCTGTGTTTCTCCCAGATTTTAAAAATCAAATCGGGAGGCCTACTTTGACCACACTTTACGTTCAATACGAATCAGTTATTAGAGTTCTATTGACACAGATCGGTAGTCCATCCTACAAGCTACAACATTTACCAATTAACAACATCAAAAAACCAAACACACTGACAGATCCGGACCCAACAAAACTTGTCAAACGCTACATTCAATTTCTGGGCTTGCCGAGATTTGACCCGGTCATGACCGGTCAATGGTCTTTGACCGTTAATAACATGAAATCTAGATATTGAAACACTGTAAATCCACTTTCAGATCCAAGACTACATGTCAGGCTACCGATCCAAAAAATAATACGTTACATACTAATTACAGAACAAGATCTGAGCGGCCTGACATTAGTTTGTCAGAGAATAAATCTGCTCAAGAACAATTTTTTTAAAAAAATTTATTTTCAGGCACTTTGATGCTATGGATTCATGATAGATCATCATAGATCTTCATATAACATCCAATAGCAATTTTCTAAACACAAAAACAAAAAAATTTCTCAAGCATACAAGATCAAAAATAAAAATTTCGGTTATACCTTCAAGCTTTAATTTTTGATCTTAGCTCTCCAAGTTGTTTGTGATTGATCTAGGGCTGATATTAGGGACTGAAATACTTGCAATTTTTCGGAGGTTTAGTGAGAGAGGGAGTTGGTGAGAGCAAGTTGCAAAAATAAGCAAAATCCTAAACTTTCTCTCTCCCAATCTCTTATATAATCACCGAGATTCATGCACTAGCTTGTGGTACTATCAAATGGGGCTGATTTGAGGAGATTTTGATGTCACAAAGTCCAAATGGTTAGTGACCTACTAAAGTTATGCCCATTCTTACAAGTTAACTTACTAATTTACACAAAAAGGGCACTCTTGTCATTTTCTTTAATTTCTAGAAATTGCCTTAGGGTTTAGGGTTTATTAGGGTTTAGGGTTTAATCATTTAGGGTTTAGATTTTAACCCTTAAATATTTAGCAACTTGGATTTTAAAAATTTTCTAATTAGAATTTAAAAATAGAAAATTTTGATTTCTAAATTATAATTAGGGTTTCCTAATTATATCATAATTTCCTAATCATAAATCAATCTTACTAATTAGGACTAATTTATTCTAATTAAAATTGCTAATTTAGCACTTAGGGTCAAATTTGTATATTAGGTTTCAAAACCACAATTTAGGGTTTAAAATAATGTTTCAATTTTAAAATTTTAGATTTCCTATTTAGATTAGGGTTTCTAATAACTTGACAATTAGGATTTATATTTCCTAATTAACATTGCTAATTAAGCAATTAGGGTCAATATCACGGATTAGGATTTATAACCCAAAAATTAGGGTTTCTAATAGAAAAATTTTGATTTTCTAAATTAGAATTTAGATTTCGTAATTAGATTAGAGTTTTCTAATTACTCATAAATTGAAATAATTAGGATTAGGGTTTTCTAATTAGCATTGCTAATTTTAGCAATTAAATCCACAATTGAGCATTAGGGTTTCGGACGGAACAATTTGGGTTCCAAAAATTAGAAATTAGGGTTTTTTAATTAATTAACCTTTACCCTAATTAATACTTAATTATTAGCACTCTAGCATTAAAATTCTCCGTTATATTCCCAGATTAGGGTTTCATTTTATCAGAATCTGAAATTAGGGTTTTTAGATCTGGTATTAGGGTTTTCAAATAATCAATTAAGATTTTAGATAATTCATTAGGGTTTTGCCTAATTAATTTAATATTAATGACGTTTAACCTTGTACATACATTGCATTCCTAATCTAGGGTTTTCAATATCCGATTTAGGATTTTGGATTTCCCGAAACTAAAACTAGGGTTTCCAGAACCGATTTCTAGGGTTTTTTAATTATTAGACGTTTGGGTTTTCTAACTGAACGTTGTCGTTCTTAATATAAACTTAGGGTTTGTCACAGATATAATTTATATGATCAACCCATGACCCTTAACCACATTCTGAACACATCATTAACCATATACACAGAGCATATTTACATAAATCCTTAATCCTGAATAATTCACCTATATCCTTCACAAAATTTTGAAATAATCAAAATTTCACCCTAATAATATCAAACACATACACTTATTTTCTGTCTAGGTCTAATATTTGACCTTAAATCAATCATTTAAGATTTTAATAAATTGTCTAAATTCTCAGGTTGTCACAATTATCACCGCTTAATGGGTGAATTTCGTGTTAGTTGGGCTAAAACGGCTATTGTTCACGGACGTCTCTGCGTCTGTCTGAACACCGGCGCAGCTGCGCTGGTGCCAAGGCAAAAAATGGCGTAGCTGCACCGGCGCAGCTGCGCCGGTCCCAAGCCTAAGTGTGGCGCAACTGCGCCACACCCTGAACTAAGACAGTGAGGTTTGCTTGTTTTTAGGTCAGGCATATCGGACTTGTGTTAGTTTAGTGTGTATGTTAACAATGTTAAAACATGATATAAACTATAATAACAAATGTTAATGTGTTGAAATGCAAAGTGCAAAGATTTGAAATAATTATTTAAATAAGTTATAAAATGAAACCAAATGAGATGTTTTCGAAAGATAGAGTTGATCGATTAAGTTATGTTGATCAATGTGTAATTTCAGATTCGTTAAGTATATTTAACCTACATAGTTAGGTGCGAAGTTAGGGTTATGACTTAAATGATGGTTTAAACCTTAAAGTTAATATTCATGCGATTAATTGTTGTTGCGATTTCAATGATATATGTAGGATAATTGGAGATTATTTTCATTTGTGTAGCTTACAATCAAGGAAAGTTTTCTAACTCTACCTTGTTCATATTGAGCAAGTTTCTAAACTTTAACTCTTTACATTTGAGCAATCTTTTGAACTTCATTATTTTCATATTGAATGCAAGTTTCCATTCTTATATTATTGTTGTTCAAGTAATTGAGCAAGCCTAATCTATCTTGAGTATGTCTGTACAAGTTCTTATAACCTAATTCGTTATAACGAGCGAGTTTTACTTACCTAATTATTATTCAAAGCATATATTGTTCTAATGGATCGATTCAAATGAGATTGTTCTAACACTTATGGTTATAACATTTTGCTTGTATATCATGTTTATTCAATCACATATTGTTGTTATCTGATCTTTATAAGCTTGATAGCCTTGTTTAGTTGTACATTCTTGTATTAAACCTTTATTGACAGAAATTGAATAGTGTTCTAAAATTCTAGAAACACTGACAAGCTAGTTCAAAACTAAACTTTCTTTAGTGCGGAAATTCTAAATTCAAACTAAGACGAATAACCCTAACATAGGGGATTTTGTACGTGTAACATTTAGATGTTTGTGCACAATACATGGTACAAAGGGCTGATCCCCCTAAGTACGTTAAGAAGGGTCCGTATAGTCTAAATGACTGTTAAGGTTGGGTAATAATACCTAAGTACCGGGGACATAGTTCGTGGTCTTAAGACCCTCATATAATTAAAATTCGAACTTGTTTTCTATTTTGATTCATAGAACAAGTTCTTTATTATTCAGCTTTTGTTGTTCATCCTCATGTTACTACCATTGCTACTTTCTATATCAGTGAGCATTTGTTTGCTCACTCTTGCGATTAACACTGCAGCTAAAGTGGAGAAAGTTGATGAGCCGTCGACTAGCAAAGGCAGGGCAAGATGTCCAAATGATGAAGACTTTTGAGAATTTTATTTTTATGAATTATGTTAAAGACTTGTTTTAATATGTGATGTATTCCACAAACTTATGTAATAATTTTAAGGTTAGATTACCTGGGATTGTTTTTTTTAGATGTGATGTAACCCTTTAAAGGGAGAGATTATTGTTTAAGTTATTTTAAATATGTCTTTATCCTTTATTATAGGTAGTTAGATGTAATAGTTTTTGATTAGTGAGCACCAAATCCTGTAGGAATGAAGTACCTGGATTTGGGTATCAAAGCTTTAGGTTATGAACCTTAGGTGGGAAAACCTTAGGAAGTAACCTTTAAGGAAATAGAAAACATAGAGGTGTTCAACTCTTATCGATTTTTAAGGAATGGATTAAGGTATCCATTGAAGTTAAATAATAAAAGACATTATGTTCTATATGTTAATAACTTATGTGCTTCCGAGTATCGAAAAATGTTAAGTAAAACTTAAAATATTTTGTTGTCAGGATGTCTAACGAAGGAGGATCCAGTCCAGCTAGAGAGGTGATACCTCAGATACCTATAGATGATGAGCCCGAGGATATTCACGTAGTGCGGGAGCAGTTGATCCAAGAGGATGTGCCTGTGACCGATCCCGAGGAGGATAGTTCTGAGGAAATAGAAGAGGATGATGAGGAGGAGGATCCTGAGGAGTTTCCACCAAACTCCATATCGGCCGAGATGTATGATGTTTTGTATGACTGTAATGTAAAATTACAAGATGAGGTCGAGGAGCTGAAGGAAATGGTTAAGATGCATCACGCTTCGATGGAGCAAAAGAATGCAGAGATTCAGGAACTTGATTTGAAACTTGGAAACACAGAGTGGGATCTGGTTCATACAAAGGGTCAGCATGCAGACCTGTTGGTAGTGCGTGAGAAGATGAAGACTGACATGAAGAAATTGAAAGATGATTTCAAGGAGGAGTCAGCTAAGCGTGCAAGAGCAGAGGATGCGTGGATGAAGGCAACTCAACGTGCAAACCGTGCTAAAGCTAAGGTCCAAGTAAAGAAAGCCAAGATGAAGGAGATGGATTATGCTTTTAATTTAGCGATTGATAGAGCCCAGGACCGAGTCTACTATTATCCACCTCAGTTTGAGAATTCGCCGTGGTTCGTGATGGATCACAAAACAGCGTATCGTATCATGGAGGAGGAGCATCGGGAAGCCTTACGACATCTTAATATGCCTAGATAGAATAAGATAGAGAATAATATGAGGTTAATTATGTGAATAAATAAATTGTGAATCCCTTATTTTGAGATAAATAAAGGGATAGTATGAGTGTGTAATCCTGAAACGTGTTTAGTTCAGGAAAGCGAATGTTTATAGCGGTTATGCTATTTTGAGTATGTTATAAAACTTTATGAATGAATAAAATATTAGAGTTTATTTGAAATGTTGTGTGTTAAAGCTTTAATCTTGGAATGTTTAAGATAAACTTTAAATACCTAAGAAGTTGAGTAATGAGCTAATAAGCGAATATCTTAACAGAAAATGCCTCCTAGAAGAAGACAACCACATCAGCAAGCACCTCCTGAGGGGTCTACCAATAATAACAATGAGACAAATGCTAATCCGGTTCAGTAGTTGGTAGCTTTGTTGACGGGTGCACTTGCGAATCAACTGCAAGCTCAAGTCACGACTTTCATGGAATTCAAAGCGGTTGGACCGCCAGAATTTCAAGGGTCTATGAATCCAGTGGAATCCCAAACCTGGATCATGGAAATGGAGAAGGTGTTCGACGTTGCTAGAGTTAACGAAGATCAAAATACTACGTTCGTAACGTTTATGCTGAAGTCTGAAGCTAGCTACTGGTGGCAAGAAAACAAGGTTCGTGGAGGACAATGAGTGATAGCGTGGGATAGATTTAAGGAGATGTTCTTTGAAATGTACTTTCCAGCGAGTTCTCGAAATCAGCTGGAAGTGCAATTTCTTGAGTTGAAGCAAGGAACTATGACGGTGCCGGAATATGCTACGAAGTTTAACGAGTTGGCAAGGTTTGCCACTTATCAAGTCAATACTGACGAATATAAAGCAAGAATATTTGAACAAGGATTGAAGCCCTGGCTTTACAGCAAGGTTTCAATGTTCCAGCTGAATATATTTGCGACTGTACTGGAAAAGGAAATTATCGCGGAAGGTGGAAGTGATGTTTTGGCCAAGTACAACCAAGAACAAAAGAAGTGGAAGAGTGACAATGAGAATAAGGCGGGTGGAAGTAACGTTGGAAGTAATAATCAAAAGAGGAAATGGAGCGAGAATTTGACTGCTGGAAAACAACAGGGAAATCAACAGAAGTAAAAGTTTGAGGCTTGTGCAACTTGCGGGAAGAACAATACTGGGGTATGTTTGAAGGGAAAGCGGGTGTGTTTCAACTGTGGTCAAGAGGGACATATTGCACCAAACTATTTTAGTTTGAAGAAAGGAGCATATTTTACCTGCGGTTCGAAGGATCACATGGCTCATGATTGCCCTAAGAAGCCAGCGGGAAGTGCTAGTGGCAGAAAAGGAAACAACAACGGTGGTGGTGCATTGACTATCACTGGAACAGCTCAATCAAGCCGACCTACTGCGAGGACTTTTAATATAACCGTGCAGGATGCTGTACAGTCTAAGGATGTGGTCTCAGGTATCATTCCGATTAATGGTATTAATGTTTATGTACTATTTGATTTGGGTGCTACTTGTTCATTTATATTCGATGAATTTGCTCAGAACTTAGATTTGCCTCAAGAAGAATTATAATTTCCCTTGAGTATTGAGATTGCGAATAGGGAAGTGATTCCTATTAAATTCATATATAGGAATTATAGAGTGGTTATAAAAGGTCATGAGATGATGGTAGATTTGATACCAAATAGACTTGGTGAATTTGATGTTATATTGGGAATGGATTGGTTATTCAATTACGGAGCAGTAATTGATTGCCAAAGGAAGTGTGTTAACCTTATGACTCCATCAAAGGTTGTGTTCTTTGGAAGCAAGTCACCTCGAAAAGCAAGTTGTCTGACGGTGATGCAAGCCAAAAAGTTGTCACACACATCATAGAATTGTTCCATTTAATTTTCAAAGTAGAAAAAATAAATTTTCCAACTAACCACTGGCGCAGCTGTGCCAGTTTGTACTGCTGGGACGGCCCAGTTGCGCCGTGCCGACAGTGCCAAGACTGGTTTAGCTTCAGCCCGTATCAATTTTCATCGCTAAACTCACTTTATATTACATGAATTACTATCCACAAACGTGTTACTACGAGTCTACGAGCGTATTGATTACTTATGTAAAATCACCTGATCGACACGATTAACTCTTGTTTAATTTGATTAACGGATTTCCTCGTCTCATATTATGCCACACAAGGCATTTCACAATCCTCATTGTTACTTCATACATCTTAATACGCATTGATCTAATACGAATTAATTGAATTAACCAAGTCAAAAAATAATAACAATTTTATTCACAGAAATTTTATTTCCATTAATATATTCATTTAATAATACGTAGAAATTCTCGGGTATTACATCCTACCCCTTATAAAAATTTCATCCCGGAATTGCTAAAAGGTTACACAAACAGATGGGGATAATCCCTCATCATCCTATCTTCTAACTCCCACGTTGCCTCCTCAACATCGTGGTTACGCCAAAGTATTTTTACAGAAGAAATAACTTTATTCCTTAAGGTTTGTTCTTTCCTATCAAGAATTTGGACAGGAATTTCTTCGTACGCTAAGTTCTTCTCCACTTGAATAGGTTCATAAGAAATCACGTGTTTATAGTTGGGCTTGTACGGACGCAATACGGATATGTGAAACACGTTATGGATGTGTTCCAACTCAGGTGGTAGTGCAACTTTGTATGCTACTTCGCCCACTCGCTTTAGTATCTCGAATGGTCCTATTAATCTTGGACTCAGTTTTCCTTTCTTGCCGAAATGAATTTTTCCCTTCCACGGAGATACTTTTAAAAATACAAAACTGTCGACTTCAAAGTATCGGTCTTGCCGATGCAAGTCTGCGTACTTTTTCTGGCGATCTTGAGCTGCTACTAGTCTGGCTCTTATCATTATTTCCACATCCGCGGTTTGTTGTACTAACTCTGGTCCAAGTATTCGTCGTTCTCTGACTTTATCCTAACATAATGGTGTTCTTCACTTTCTTTCGTAAAGAGCTTCATACGGTGGCATGCCAATACTCGCATGGTAACTATTATTATACGTAAATTTGACTAAGGGTAGGTGGTCGTCCCAATTTCCCTTGAAGTCCATCACGCAAGTCTTAAGCATGTCCTCTAGCATTTGTATTATTCGTTCACTTTGTTTGTCTGTCTGAGGATGATAAGCAGTACTTAACCTTAATTGTGTTCCCATCCTCTCTTGCAAACTTTTCCAGAATTTTAACGTGAAACGCGGGTCTCGGTCAAAAATAATCGATACTGGCACTCTATGTCGTGAAACGATTTCCTTTACGTATAGACTCGCTAATTGATTTAAAATATAGCGGATCTTGATAGGTAGGAAATGTGCAGTCTTCATAAATCGGTCTACGATAACCCAATGGCATCCAAACCTTTCTGTGTGACTGTAAGTCCTACCACGAAATCCATCGTGATATGCTCCCATTTCCACTTTGGTATTTCCAACAGTTGTAATAAACCACTCGGCCACTGATGCTCTGCTTTTACACATTAACACGTAAGACATCTACTAACGTACTCTGCAATTTCTCATTTCAGATTTGGCCACCAAAAATGTTGCTTCAAGTCCCGGTACATCTTTGTGCCTCCTGGATGAACAAAATATGTCGTATTGTGTGCCTCGTGCAAAATCTCCTCTCTTAAATCGGCCATTACCGGTACCCAAACTCTCCCTTCAAATCTTAAGATACCGTATTTATCTATTCGAAATTTTTCTACCTCATTTTTCGTGATCCTTTTTCCTGATTTTCTCACATTCTCCATCTTTCTCCTGGCCTTCCTTTACTCTATCCAACAATGTCGGACAAGCATCCATTATAAATAACTTCTTTTCAGACCTCTCGGGTCCCTTCACTTCTATTTCCAATTTCTCCATATCTCTTATTAACTCCTCCTGAGTTGTCAGTTGAAACAATTTCTCCCTTCCTTTCCTGCTCAGAGCGTCGGCAACTACGTTTGCCTTCCCCAAAAGATAAAGAATTTCACAGTCATAATCTTTTATTAATTCTAACCACCTCCTCTGACGCATATTCAACTCCTTCTGTGTGAAGATATATTTTAGACTTTTATGGTCCGTATATATCTAACATTTCTCTCCGTACAAATAATGTCTCCATATCTTCAACGCAAAAACTACGGCCGCTAACTCTAGGTCAAGAGTAGGGTATCATTTTTTGTAATCCTTCAATTGTCGTGATGCATATGCAATGATCTTGCCGTGTTACATAAGCACACAACCAAGTCCTCTATGCGACGCATCACTGT
Organism: Panax japonicus; assembly: GCA_020205505.1. Classification (NCBI taxonomy): domain Eukaryota; kingdom Viridiplantae; phylum Streptophyta; class Magnoliopsida; order Apiales; family Araliaceae; genus Panax; species Panax japonicus. The sequence goes on along the minus strand of CM035093.1, from coordinate 35,853,699 downwards.
ATACCACAAATCCTCCTGTATCATCTGGAAATGATAATACAGGCGCCTCGCTTAATCTCTTCTTCAACTCTTGAAAACTCTCTTCGCATTTGTCGGTCCATACAAATTTCACTGTATTCCTCGTCAAATTAGTTAACGGGGTCAGTATCTCAGAAAAATCCTGGATAAATCTTTGATAGTACCCAGCTAACCCTAAAAATTTCTCACCTCCATCGGAGTTCTCGGTTGTTCCCAATTACTTACTGCTTCAACCTTTTCAGGGTCTACTGAGATTCTATTCTCATCCACCACATGGCCTAAGAATTGAACCTTCTTCATCCAAAATTCGCACTTAGAACACTTCGCATACATCTTCTCCTTTCGTAGTGCCTCCAAAACGATCTTCAGATGTTCGGCGTGTTCTTCTTTCGTCTTCGAGTAGATCAAAATGTCGTCGATGAAAACTACTACGAATTTATCCAAGTATGGCTTGAAAACTCGATTCATCAAAGTCCATGAATGCTGCCGGAGCATTAGTTAAACCAAATGACATTACCAAAAACTCGTAATGTCCATAACGGGCTCTAAACGCAATCTTGGGTATGTCCTCATCCCGCACCTTCAACTGATGATATCATGTCCATAGGTTGATCTTTGAGAAACACTTCTCACCTTTAGTTGATCAAATAAGTCATCTATCATCGGTAATGGATATCTGTTCTTAATCGTTACTCTGTTCAATTCTCGATAATCGATACAGAGCCTCATCGATCCGTCCTTTTTCTTAACAAATAACACTGGTGCTCCCCAAGGAGACACACTCGGTCGAATGTAACCTTTATCCAATAACTCTTGAAGTTGTATCATCAATTCCTTCATTTCTACTGGCGCCATACGATATGGAGCTTTCAAAATCGGTGTCGTTCCCGGTGCTAAGTCTATTACGAATTCGATTTCTCTGTCTGGCGGAAGGCCAGGCAAATCGTTCGGAAACACATCCTGAAATTCACTCACTACGGGTATATCTTTAATCTCTACTCCCCTTTTTCGAGTATCCACAACGTAAGATAAATAACCTACACATCCTTTCTTTAACAATTTCCTGGCCTACATCATCATAATGCAACACGATTGTTTAAGTGATGAACTACCATAAAACACTACCTTAGACCTACTCGGAGTCTGAAGGTTCACACATTTGTTCTGACAGTAAATTACTACTGCATGGTTATATAACCAATCCATCCCTAGTATTACGTTGAATTCTCCTAGTCTAATAGGAATCAAGTCTACGCTCAATTCATGTTCTCTAATGTTTGCGCGACAATTTTGATAGACGTATTCTACAGGGATTATTTCCTTATTCATAACTTCTATGTTCAAAGGATCTTCTAAACGTTCTCGGGGTGTACTAAGTTTATTAACAAATTCTTTAGATACAAACGAACAGGTGGCACCCGAATTGAATAATACATAAGCATTTATATTATTGATTGGGATTATACCTGACACCACGTCCTTTGCAGCTACGGCGTCTTGGACGGTCATATTAAAGGTTCGAGCGATCGATCGATTGGGTTGCGCAGGTCCACCAATCATTAACTTACTTCCTCCTCCCTGGCTTCCACCAGTTCCACCGCTTCCTTTCTTCGGGAAATCCTTTATCTGGTGCTCTGTCGATCCACAAGCAAAACATCTTCTGATCTTCTTCAGCTTTGTGCAATTTAGCGATATGTGCCCCTCTTGGCCACAATTTTAGCAGGTGTTTTTCCTTTTACAGCATTCTCCCTGATGAATTCTTCCACATTTATTGCAAGCTTTGGTCCTCTTCTTGAAGTTTACCTGGTAACTCCCACCTTGGTTATTGTTTCTGTTGTTGTTATTCTCCCATTTCCTCTTTCCGGAGTTACTTCCTCAGCTGATGCTCCCTCCACGATGCTCACTACCAACGTTCTTATTCTTCTTCTCCTTATGATATAGACTCAAGGCCTCACTGCCACCTTCCGCAATGATTGCCTTCTCCAACAACGTTTTAAAGGAATCAATCTGGAAGACCGATCCCTTATTATACAACCACGGCTTCAATCCTTAATCAAAACGTCTCGCCTTCCTCTCCTCATCCACAACTTGGTGTTTTACTAATCGCACTAGTTCATTGAACATAGTTGCGTATTGTGCCACCGTCATATCACCTTGTTTTAACTCTAAAAATTTTACTTCCATCCTACTCTTCATACTTTTTGGAAAATAACTCTCGAAAAATAGCGTCGTAAACCGCTCCCATGTTATCGTTCCTTTCCTAGCTCTTTGCTGATTAGTTTCCCACCAATAGTTCGCTTCGCCCCTCATCATGTATGTGGCAAATATTATCTTCTAGTCTTCACCCACATGAGCTATAGTGAAGGCCTTCTCGATCTCCTTGATCTAGGTTTGCGCAACTATCGAGTCAGTTGTTCCCGCGAACTCTGGGGGTCCTACACTCTTAAAATCCTTGAAGGTCGTTACTGGGACAGCTTGGGGAATGGGTGGTACGAGTTCGTTTCTTCCCCTCAGAGCTTCTCTCAATAAATCTACCAGTCTCTGTATCAGATCTACAGGACCTCTCTCATCATTAACTGACTCTTCTGGGACAGTTATCCTACGTCTGGGCGGCATTTTCTGCATCACAAAAATTTTCATTTTATTATCTAATTATCATATTTAGACATTTCACAATAGAAAAGAATTATAGGTTCATAACACGTTTCTGAATTAAGATCATTTATATTCATATGTCAAATGGTTAAATTACATGTTCTTTTCTAGCATACTGCTATAAATGATATCACATATCCCCTATTATCACAAAAGACGGGGACATATTAACTTACTACCCCTCTAACACTTTTTAGAAGTTTGGGGGTTTATCACTATCTCACATCTTACACAAAAGATTGAGATTACAACAACACGTAAATAAACTACTACACTACTGAGCTCTTCCCTCTAGAATCAATCTAACATCCCATGCTCTATGGCGCTCTGATACTCCTTCTGTGTGATGTGCACCACCATGTCTTGGCTTATGGTATGTCAAGTCTGTCCTTGCTCAGCTGGGTAATGATGTACCCCATCGATCAATCTCTCCATGGTCGTGCGTAGAGCATAGCTCATCTTTTTCATCTTCCTCCTCTTGCACCGAACCTCATCCTCTAGATCATCTGCCCTATCATTGGCTTCCTCCCAATTCTCCTCGAAGTGAATCCTATCCATCACCTCCATCTCTAACTGAGTTCGGAGAGCCTCCTTCTCCTCTTTCACACTCAAAACCTTCTGCTCTAATTCCTCCAGCTTTCCTGCCACCTCAACATTCCCTGCCACCGCTCGGTGAAATAAAGCTCCCATCTAGATCCCTGCTTCCTTACGGTGAGCAACCTCCACTAGTTTCCTCTGATGGTCCTCATCCCTTAACTTCTAGAATGCAGACTCCCTCTCCCTAGCCTCAGCCTCTAACTCTTCTACTCTACATCCCAACTCCAATATCTGCTCTTCATACTCTCCTAACATCTAATCCTCTAAAGTAGCCTCGTCGGAGTTCTCCAAAGGCTCGGGCTCCTCCTCCAAAGGCTCCTCCTTCGGATCAGACTCCACCTCTTCCTCATCGTCATCATCAAAAGGGGCCACTACTGAATTAAGCTCCGCTATCAAGGGTGTCTCATAGACTACGTGGATATCATGCGTCTCCTCCTCTACCACTCGGCTAGGTCCTCCCATGTTAGTCATCCTACAATCACCAACATAAGACAGCACAAACAACAACTCTATTAGAATATTAAACAAACATAAGTTCATTGTATAGAATGAAGTTACATTTCATAACACACTAAGTCTCTCAAGGAAAACTCTACATGAGTTTTGTCTCCTTCCTAACTTCTAAGTTCTCTTAAGTCATAATCTAAGGACACTCGCTCCTAAGGTTTATAACTAAAGCTTTGATACCAACCTATGACGCCCCCAAATTTGGACCTCCACGTGGTCACTCAAATTCAGTTCGTCACGTTCTCAAAGTATTGCCATAATAACTAAAATCATACATTCACAATGAAAAATCTAAATTAGAATAATGTACAATGATTTATTATAATTATTCTCCTAAGTCTCGCAACCTACAGTACTTAATAAATTACATAATAGTATTGAATAAAGACCTATTACATAATCCTACTTAGTTTAAACATAGTCTACAAATAGTCTTAACATAACATAATAGTTTTAATCATAAAAGGAACGCTAGTCGGTAGCCTTCCCCTTACCCTTGTCCGTTCCAGAGACACCTCCATGTTCCTACTTAACTAAAAGGTTTTAAATAAGCAAGGATGAGCACAAATTTCCCAGCAAGTAATATACACCAAAGGTGTAGGATATAATATAAGGTTTGAAATATCGAAGTATCATTTCTAGGATAGTTCAAAGTGATAGAATTATATCATGAATAGGTAATATCAACAATTCTTGGAATAAGAATGATAATTCAATACAAATCAACAGATATATATAAATTCAACGACTAACAATGTATCCAACTGGATAAGTAATTTGTACTGAGTAGTCACTATGGACCATTAAACTTCCACTAGGGTTACCAATATTAAACTGATAACCAAAAATATCAAGTACTATAGATAATCAGTCTACAATACTTTATGTTATGCATAACACCACAATAATATTTATTCATGTGTTGGGGTTTCCAACAACATACACTCCCTTTACCAAAAGGGTTGTCCAACTCAGTTTTTCAAGATTTTCGCACCCATCAATTGGTTTGGATAGCTTTTATAAACATGCATATAGTCTAGCCAAATCAAATGGCATCGACTCATTCACAATATTCAAGAACAATGTTAAATTCAACATGAATAATAACTTTCACAAGGGTTTAAGCATATTAGCTCATTTGAACGTGAAGGTAATATAAGTTGTATTCAAAGAGATAAGCTTACAGTATTCATTGAATAAAGAATGTAATTATACTTGCACAATAAGAGTAGGGTTCGGATACTTGCTCAATATAAATTTGAGTAAGGTTAGAGAACTTGCCTTAAGCGTAGCTTATCCACGTTAATAAACCAACACTTTCGAATCCTATTTATAGTGTATTATATGATCAATATATTCATTAGCTAACATAGTCTTTAAACAAGCTTGACATGATTCAAGTATGTACATATGGTACAAAATCAGTTTATAAGTCATCACAAATACAACGTCTTAATTGCTAAATTTTTTGAAGACATTCTTTGGACTTAACATTTGGAAGTTATGTTCAACATTTGTCTCTATCACATAGCATGCTTCTTAACACATTACCTAGCATATTGGTCATGTAAGATAAGTTAAAGTAATCATGTATACATGCTCCAAACATCAGTTCAAAAATAGAAGTCGTTTATAACTGCAGCACGGCGCAGCTGCACCCTGTCTAGGACTAGGGACGGTGCAGCTGCGCTGTCCCCTGGCCAGACCAGGGTTGAGCTACTGCCTTTTTGTTTCTATTCAATCCTTGCATATCTATGTACTAATACTCTATCATATCTACATCTTAGAGGTGTTCACATAATCACATAACCGTTCTTGAGTTCATTTGTATAAGTTTGAACTTACGTCTTACATGGCATTCAAGCAAAACATTATCAAGCAGTTACCATAACTCGTTACTTAGCTATATACCCACATAGAGATTTCAAATTCTGTTAATGCATATACTTGTAGCATTCATATTTCTTGTTCATAGCTATTATTGTTTAAAGCTTGAAATCATGCTTTAAACTCATGTTTATGTTGAAATCATCATGTTCCATACATATAAATCATACCTAGAGATATTATAGACATAACATAACATCTTATCTCATTAGCATCTAGATACTCATGTGATGCAATTAGATTTCAAAAATATGTTCAAGTTTGCTTTTGAAACCATTTCAAGCTTGAACTATGCAATATAACACACAAAAGACAACTTCAAAACTCTAAGCATAGGTAGTCAAGTTAGGTTAACATGCTCACAAAGTCAGAACATATATGGTATACATACATATCAAGTTCGTTCTAAGTTCCTAAATTTAT